>CAKAOI010050395.1:51025-109174 GCA_916701655.1 Sebastiscus albofasciatus
ATCAATCAATCAATCAATCAATCAATAATAGAATTTTGTCCATTATTTCTCTAACTTATGATTTCACACGGTAATGACAAGTAAAATCTGAATTATCATGCAAATTCACATTCTAATAAGAAACTATTTTTTATTTTGGCTGGCGCCTCCAGATATGAGAAAATAACCAAACGTTCCAAACTCAAACTCTGAGGTCATTTTAGGTGCTATTTGTGCAAGAATCTGGTTTGCCTCATGATAGCCTAACGTCTGCAGGTCTTTATACCCATTTCTTTTAGTGTATTTAATTTGGGGAAACTTTAAAAGGAGGGTAAAAGGAAAAATAAAAACAATATTTCGGTTTCCTTAATTGTTTGTTATTATAGAGGCATTTGTTCATTATTATTATCATTATTATTATTAAGGAGGCATTTTATTTTATATTATTATGTGGATGGGAACTGTTTTTCAGTCTTCTAACTGATCAACTACAGTCTGGGGAAATCAGTACCGCAACAAACAGTTTAACTTCAGATTCAGTCGAGCCTGCACTGCCGTGAACCAAAAACAAAACCAGCTGTTATAAACTGCAGATGATTGACAAATAAAGAACCAACTTCCTCCTCCACATCCTGTTGCAAGTGCCCCTCCTCTCTATAAAAGCTCCATCTACTGTATCATGTTCCTCTTAAGATTCTTACTCTACTATATTCAAATGTCAAAAAAAAGCCTCACTACCATTAATATCCACTTCGATAATAACACTGGTGCATAATTTTGGCTCCATTCAGGATAGTGAAACATATGCATGCAAAACAGCTATGTGAACGCAGCAGCTGCTCCAAGCATTGTGTTTTGTGTTTACAAAATGACTGTCGCTTGATTGAGTGTGCCTTGGCTTTGTGTATGAGAAAGCATCACCGACGAGGGTTTTTGTGCTTCACCTCGGCTCATATGCCTGCTGCAATGAATATGAATGTGGACAGTCTGAGTCAAGCCACCCTCAGGCACTCTCCCCTTTATACTCACACTCTGGGTGCTCACATTGCAAGTGCTAACACACCCTGGTTTCTGCTCTCCAAAGATAACTCATCTGTCGTTATGTAATCTCACGTAGACCCCTTTCCTGTCGAGGCAAGAGGTCTACGGCGGATCATGTTCGAGAAAGAAGAGGAATGAGACCATGTGGACAAGACGAGCAGCATTTGAGTGGCTTGGGTTTTTATGTTATATCCCTCTGGATTCTAATTTAGGAGAACTTTCAAATCAAAAATGAAATTGTTCAGAAGGTTACTTCTGCTTTGGAAAGCTATCAGTAGCAGCAACATGCTTTCTCTTGAAATGTTTGTTACCTTAGGTTAAAACTTTGTTTTACCAAATGCATAATCCTTTATAACGTCAAACTCTTACGATACAATTTGTACCATCGACCAGTGACACTATTTGTCATTTTATGCACATTAGGTTTACGTTTGTCAAATGTAGCTACTTCCACAACAGTGAACAAGTGAGCATCAGTGCAGAGCTCTGTCCCAATAACACTGGATTTTTTTTTGTGATGTCAATAATCAACAGCGACACTTCTAAACTTTTGTACCCATGTGCCAGAGGTGCGGCTACATGCGATTAGTTATTAAGTAAAAGGAAACATTTTAACATACAACATTTCTCAATAATTTCAGTGAGAACTTGAGATAGATTGTCAAAGCACAGAAACACCAAGGCAGAAAAGAAATGGAGAAATTGACCAAGAAGTTGAGAAACCACAGAGAAACACTGAAGCAGCAGCGTTAAAAAAACAGAAAAGCAATCAACCAGCAGCAGCACCTCACTCTAACCCTGTTTGATAAAGATTGACCAAACTGGTGGCAAAGTCAGAGTAAGATCTGGGTATTGCAGGAACATTGCAAAGAACCTCCATATAAAGAGGGGAAAAAATGCATGTTATAAGCCACAATGTGTGGATTTACAATATTTACTTCAGGTAACTTTCAAGTTAGAAATAAAATAAAAAAAACATATAAACATGTATAATATAAACATAAAAAAACATGCAGCTCTGCCAGTGTGTATGGTGAAAGGAAACCAGTCTGGCTGCTATGGGTCTGTTATGAATCATTGTTTTGCTTCCATTATTTCTAATGACATCATTATCGCAAGTTATGAGCATCTGACCTAATTAGATTACATGAGTGAATAATCTCATGTGTTTGCATACTGTATCACAGAGCCTATTATGGACTGAATAACTCCCACATGTGCTCCATCTTCCCTTTTATACTTCCTGTCCTTATCTGATAAGGACTGTAAACATTGTGCCAGGAAGTCCACTTCTGCTGTGTTACAATAACACTGTTGGAGTGGGTTCATGGCCACAACGTGCATTGGTCCCTTACCTGTCATGGTAGGTTATAATGGCAGTCAGAGCTCTGACACATATTCTGTAGCACATCAAATGGACTTGCTGACTCAGAAAGTTTTTCATCCTGCAAGAAGGAGCGCACAACAAGGCGTGTCAAGGCGGCAAATCTATTTGTTTTTGATCAATTAAAACAGACCAGCTTGTCATCATTAGTCTTACCTTCCATTTGGCAGCAGCCCAATGACACAGGTGAGGAACACGAGGAGGCCGACACCAGTGAAGGCAAGAGTTACCCTGGAAGACAGACAGACAGACAGGCAGGTTACACCTAATATCCTACAACAGGGAAACTTTTAACAAGCAAGATCATAGCTGTAAAACACAGAGAGGACGGATTCCACCTTTTGGTTTAACAATACTAAAACAACAGACGCAGTTTGCTTTGGTTCAGGGGGGGGTCACTGAACCCCCTAGAAATGCACATTATATTTTTTATAATAACGCAGAACCAATAATTTATTTTAATGATGAATAATATCGACCATGTTGTGTCTTCTTATTGACAGAATAAGAAACCAACAAGATGAGAAGATAGATTTGTAGTCTCTTTATCTACTTATAACAACATCAGACACTCTTTCCACACACCGTTAATTATGCACTTCTGTCACGCCATGTAAACAAACCACGTACCCATTAGCTGTGCGCTCAAGATCAGACAAGAGTCGTAACCACTAAAAGATGGGTGAGTAGTACTTGCTATCGTCCGACGTTTGTTTTTCTTAAACAGAAAGCCCAGGTTTTATACTGCGATATTTACTGAAAAGCCTGAGTAAACTTTCAGGCGATCTCCTGGTGATCTCCATCCAACCAGCTGTCACCTTATTTAGGTGTTTGTAGTGAAATGAGGAGGTATCGTGCAGATAACTCCTCATTTCAACTTCACGAATCAGCCGTTCGTCGTCCGTTGCGGCGCTTTCACCGCGAGCAACAGGAATAAATAGAAACAACTAAGGCGTCTGACAAAAGTTCAGCTCATAACGGCACAGATGCACGGCGCTTTGTCGCTCGCAGCCGGTGAGGACATTCCAATAAAACCGATAATAAACTCTAGAGCCTGCAGGAGGGCATATTAGGAGATGAAACTGGCCAACAGGTTGAACTTAATCTGGATGAACCAATCATCTAGGGTTGGAGAAGGTGCTGATTAAATTGGGCAGATTAGACAAACACTAGAGAGAGGAGACGGTTTCATGCTAGTCAGTGAGCCAGGTCAATATTCAACGAGACAACCGCTGAATGAGAGAATGTATTAACTGGATGGGAGACTAGAATGATGTGTCTGTGCAGCGGTGGCCTGATTCGTCTCCCCACTGGCGATTGGAAACGAGCCAGCCAGGCTTAGTACTGAGTCACTGTCCCTGTGACTGTCTAAGCTGACCTCCAATGAGGATCTCCCTCTTTAACTCACTTCATGTGCCAACACTTAATGTTGTGTGTTAGAGCGGTCTGACACCCCATGCAGTCTGCCCAAATCTATCTAATCATGTTTTACAGGTGTGTTGCACTCTAAATTGACCATGAATGTGTCTATGTGTTAGCCCTGTGATGGACCGTAGACCTGTCCTGTACACTACTTATTGTCTAATGCATGTGGGATTGCCTCCAGCCCCCATGAACATTCACAGGTAATTGTTCTGTGGCTGGTCTGGCTTTGTGTTTTTAGTGGTAATCCCTCAAACTCCCAGCCATCACGGACTACCCATCATGCACAGTAGGCACATTATTCTACTTCAGATGTGACTCCTCAAATAGAGTCACACCACCTCACTGGGTGGACATATATTTGATGGAGACAAAGATATTTGCCAGTGTACCTCTGACTACGTTTACATGCACACGAATAATCCACTATTATTCCAAATAGGACAATATTTGGAAATTTGATATGGGTCATGTAAACAGCATATTCCCTTTTGATATTCTGAATGCGGCCTTGTTTCGAATGGAGCATTTTCGAATTACGACATGTGGGATATGTCGATATTATTCAGGTTTTAGGAGCATTCTTTGGACACGTGTACAGCACATTCAGAATATGCATCTCAATTATGGGTTTTTACGGCAGTTTGCGACACACGACCTCTTGCCTGTTTGCAGTCAGCTCTGTGCGTTGTTCACAAACCAACTAGTCGACAGTTTGCAGAGATGTATGTCAAAAAGAAAAGCCCACATTTCTGGTCGGAAGGAGAAACCTACCTCTAAACATTATGAAAGACTTGGATATCAACAGGTTATTGTATATGCACAAATATCGCAATGCCGACCTTTAAGAAGGTGGTTGAAGGAATGAGCGAGGGAGGCTGTGTACGCATGGTCGAAGTATGCACAGCTGCATGTTAACGGGAATATTAATTTTCATTAGCCATGGAAACAGCTTAGTAGGAATATTGTCTTTTTTGGAATGAGGGCAAAAAACTGAATATTTTGTGCATGTAAAAGTAGTCAATGTTGTAACATTGGGTAGATGTACCAAACATTGTAAAAAAAAAAAAACAACAACTCAGGTTTTATCAACGTGATTTTGAACACAAAAATGTATGCTGGAGGTGCTGCTGATACCTGAGAGGCAGCAGGAAGCCGTAGCGGATCAGCAGGCCCAGCCCCCATAGGACGGTCAGCCTCAGGCTGATGTAGTGGAAGTTGTTGTTGCTGCGGGTCAGCAGATTCCAGGACTCCAACTCTTCAGCAGAGAACCGCTTGGTCACTTCATCGTCCATGATGCTCTCCACTCCTCGCCGAGCAAAATAAAAGATGTCAGACATCTCAAACTCGGGGGCCGAGTTCAGGTCTCTGTTGCTGCCGCTCCGCCGGATCTCCTTGATCTCCTCCTCCAAGGAGGTGGGCTCCTTGGCAATGATAGCTGGAACAGTCCAGAGAGAAAGGATGATCAGCAACACTCGTCTCTAAAACAAATACACCTACTGAACATGCACACCGATAGCACAGCTTACCATTTGAGTAGGGTTTGTACAAGAGGTGATTCTTCTCTTTCGCTCCTCTCTCTATCCTTAGTGTAGCCCACTAAACACAGAAAGAAAGAACAAATGGTGTGTAAAAATAATGTCCCAAATTACACAGAATGCAGCTCATGTTACTTCATCAACCAATTAACAAAAGGAATGTTAATTAAACTGTTATTGTGAGTCTGAAACACACAGTCATAAAACAACAACAACAACAAACAAAGCGTCAGGGTGCAAAACTTCAACAAAGTTGAGGAAGCTAGATTCTGAATTCTCAGAAGTTGGGCCAATAATATCTGTGGCTTATCTGTGACCACAGCCTTGCTCTTAGACACTAACATCATAATGCCCACTTCTCCCTCTTCAGTATGTAGACAAAAACAAACCAGTGTTCACTGAGAGGCAGGAAAAGAACACAGTGTTCCAGCTGTAAATCAAGCAGGACTGGGAGGTGTTACGTGTGTTTCACTTAGCCAAAAAAGTCTCAGACTACAGTTCATACCACAGCACATGACAACTCCCCAAGGCTTGTCTGCACCAATCAATGATAGGGAATTGTACTAAAATATAGTAATTGAAGGCAGGCATGCATGTCGAAAACACAGGAATTGGCCCAGGGCACTTGCAGGAAAATTCGATGAATGTTGAATGACTCAGTGATGTTGCTCGCAAAAGTCATGCTGCAAAAAAACTTATATCTCTAAATCACAATTTCCACATTTCTGCGTACTTTACATTAACTGTAGATACACATGTTTTATGGCTTTAGGCAAACTGAAACCCGTTTTGTCTATAACTATGTTTGAGAGTTGCACGATGACAACCAACTTGAACATAAAGACATTTCAAAAACAGCTTAAAAAGCGGACTATTTGAAGACTTAAGACATGTAGCCTACGGCAGTGATATCTGCATTTGATTCATATATGCTGGTCATAATTACTCATTACGTAACCAGCCTATCGTGCATTCCTTTTTGCTTTCATTTACAGTGTCCTTTAAATCGTGTCGTGACAAGTAGTAATACTGAGTCACCGTATTAACATGCAGCTGCAGTTGACAGTAAGGATTCTTTGGGTGGAGAGAGGAGGAGCACAGAGAGCTGGAACAAAATAAAGTGAGTCCATCATGCTAGTATGTGGCTCCAGAGCTGCATGTCAAGGGGGATGTTCCTATCCCGTATAATATATTACAGATGTGGGATTGCAGCACAAATAACTTTAGCTTCAGTTAGCAGGAAATTGTGATTTTTTTTGTCACACTGATGTGCTAACAGAAACACAAACTATCTTGAGCAACCAAATGTTTAACTCAAGTCTGAAATGGAGATCTTTGCAAGCAATGACACATACAAATAGAACAAACCAGAAAACACTGCTTCAGGTTTGCTCAGTCGTTACTGCATCCGTCCTTTGACCTTTTCTCTAAATCTCATGGTTGCTACTAGAATCATGAGCTAAGAACGTCCCTCATATCTCCCTCCGGTCCATTTATTTCTGGCACAAGAAGATCTGCTCTAAGGAGGTACAGTACATGCTGCAAAGTGATCACTTTGCAGCATGTACTGTACCTCCTTAGAGCAGATAGTGAAGAACTAGTAGAAGATGCACCAGAGATAGCAGGAGGAGAGAAACTGGATAACAGTGTCTGGAATCAAATAGGCGAGGAGAACATTAAAGGGTAAATACTGACATCCTGAACTAGCCTCACTGCCCAATGATGAAGCTGGTGGATTACTGACATCACTGGTGATTCAAACTCATTTCTAGAAAGCGTAAACTGCATATCAGTAAGCAATAATCCAGGCTGTTGGAGCCATGTCACAGACAACAGTTACTGACAAGGTCTTTACCACTGTTTGCTCCGGTTACATAACAAGGGAAGAATGGCGCTGTGGCTGTGATGTTAATCTGTATAAGACTGTGAATACAATGGCCACTGGCTGGATACTAAATGTACAGCCTGTATCTGACCAATGCCCTGAAATGCAGGCCTGCAGTTTTTCTAAAAAAACTTACTTCACCAGAACTACAACCTTAAAATGTATACTTTATACAGGTTTCCAGAAGCAAAAATGACGGTTGAAGTGGAGTGTTGATTGAACGGGCAGACAGCCAAAGTAAATACCGGCTGTCCTTGAAGAACGGAAACAACAGCTTGTACTATGACAGTGTGTTTTACAGGACACACCGTGAGACTTTTACAGTGTGTGCATACAGTGTTTCTACTCCACCCTCAGCTTCAATCATCACCCATCAGTTTCAAATAAACAGAAAGCAGTTGAACCATTGTGCAGCTTACCTCGAAGAGCTTTAATAAGGTTTTCATATAAAGACGTCGGATGCCAAAGGACACCCCAAAGATTGCAGGCACGATGATGAAGACCAGCAGCAGGGTGAACCACACTGTGAAGGAGATGCCCAGCAGGATACACACCAGGTTGTCGAAAGGGTTGAAGAAGAGCTCCATCTTGAAGTCAGGAAGGCGATGAAATCTATCAAACGGTTGAAATCAGAGGGCAGAGCAGATGGCAGAGGAGGCGCGGCACTCCCACCTCTTGGCCCCAAGTGGCCCTTTATTTTTTGTCAGAAAAAGGCCTTCATCAAGATAACTAGGGGTTGGAGCTCCTCACACTGAACCCAGAATCGATACAAGTACAAGTGGCCATCTTGACGTTGCCCTCATGGGCAATAATACCAATGAATTTCATTATTTTCACCATCAATCAGTTTCTCATGTTGATTTAATCCCAGGGAAATTAATGTAAAGTCCTTAAAAAGCAGCTGTGCTGGAAATAAAGACAGGTCCTTGCTGCAGATGTCCTTTTTCTATTTGAGTACAGCCTCCCCCACTGGCGACAGAGATGTAAACAAATGAAACAACTGGGCACAGCAGGTGGTTCTCCTGTCTGGTGAAGATCCAGGGGAGCTCTGCAGCTCAACACAGGCCTGCAAAAGATGAACAAACAAACAGGTCAGGAAGGATGATCCGTGTCAATACATGTCCTCTATGACCCGAGCTCAGGTCCATTCTTACTCAACCCGTCAATCTCTACATCTTCATCCTCCTAAATTCCTCACTAGTAGGGGTCAGTTATCCATAAGATTTAGGGGAACCAAATTATGGAGTAGCTTTTCACATCTATTATGTAGTCATATTATTTCTTTATATTAATCTCGTCTCTAGGTGGAGGCTTCAGATAAGCCCAGTGTTTTTTTTGCCTCTTCCTGCACTGTATATTATTTATTTTTATTTGTTTTTGTTATGTTATGTTGTATAGTCTTAAATTGTGCAAAACAAATCAAATTGAAAATCAAAAATAGATGTTTAGGGCTTTATTTTAGATGTCTGCTAACATTTTTCTGTGGTAGAGGTGACTTACATGACCTCTCTTTTTTTTTTATATATTTACTGTATTATTATATATATATATATATATATCTTGTCCTAATTGTTTGTATTGTTATTATAATTATTGTCTCTGGGTGGAGCTCAGTAGGTTTTCTGCCTCTTCCTGCACTGTATATTATTATTCATTTATTTTTTTTGTTATGTTGTATAGTCTTAAATTGTGCAAAACAATATAAACAATAAACAATAAGCACACATGGTGTAATTTAATAAAGCAAGACAGTAAAATCATTGCAAAGTTAGCCCAGTGGGTTTTTTGCCTCTTCCTACACTGTATATTATTATTCATTTATTTTTTTTGTTATATTGTATAGCCTTAAATTGTGCAGAACAAATAAACAATAAGCACACATGGTGTAATTTCATAAAGCAAGACAATAAAATCTCTATATCCTCTTGTGTGCATAAAGTTAGTGCTATAGCCTCTGGTGGCTATATCTGAGAAGAAAAGGATGCTACTAATCTTGTGAAAAGGTAGATTACCTGTCATATATATGCCTTTATCAGATAACGTTATGTATATACTGTTATCAGCCTTTAGTGCAGAGAGATAACCTTACAAAGGCCCTCCATCCTCCATCTCCTGTGATGATGCTAACCAGAGTAAACCCACACTAGCTATTCTCATCACTACCTCACAGTTACCAGCTTTCTAGGATAATATAGCAGCTCTCTAACCTCCACAGAGACCTCAGCTAGAGATGGATAGAGAAACTGGACACTCTTGTACACACATGGATGATTTAAAGACTAAATATAGCTTGTGGCCTCCGAGCTAACGGTGTTGCTAAAATGTGTCTCCCCTGGCGTTCAGATGGCTAACTGCTGAGACAAGCTGTTTCTGCTATAAGCTTAACTTACTATCTTACTATCCTAAACAACAGCTCACATGCATGTTTAACAGACTTGATAGTTCACTAACCGTGAGTCACGTCACGTCCAGAGCTCCGGGTACAGTAGAGATCTCTCTCTGGTCACTCAGTCTTTGTCTGGAGGACTGTAGTTAAACTCTCCACCCGGAGAACAACATGAGCAGACAACGAGCTGCTCTCCTCTGCCTCTCTCTCTGCTGGCTACGTATCAGAAACAGAGCAGCCCTAGCTTCAACAACACACTCAGCTCTACACTGACACCTGCTGGACACAATAACACACTGCAGCAGCATTATAATTTAAATTCACTGATGCTAATCTTGGTTTAAGTGCCTATGCAACATGGTTCAGATTAAATAAAATATCTTTGAATAAAAAAAAATCCAACTATATTATTTTAATTGGTAAAAAAAATCATATTCTAAGGATTTATTATAATTAAAATTGAGTCTGTTTAACCTTCCTGTTGTGCCTCTGGTCAAATTTGACCCGTTTTCAAACTTCATCATATCTGAAATATGGGTTTCTTTCATCTGATTGCCCCAAAATAAAATGAAAGTAATTCATAATTTCTGGGGGGTTTTCATACTCAAAAATGACGTATAATTTCATTTAAATTAAGTTTATTGACCATAAATTACAGAAAAAAAGTGTAAAACTTGTGGTAATGAGTTGCCATGAAGTTAGCTTAAATGGTGTCATTATGTGCTGCCATTGAAAATGTTTTATATTATAATATTTATAATATTCTGACTAAACTTTGACATATACCCATCTGTGATAATCCATCAATATTATGTTCCACTGATACTAACTAAAAAAATCTGCTTTTTTTACTCAAAAATTAGGTTATAAATTATGTTTATTAACCATAAATTCCCCCAAAAAAGTGTAAAAAAAGTGTTTTTATTTATAAGATACTTTCTGGTGGGAATATTCCAGAGCAGTTCAAGAGCTATTTTAAAACAAATTCTCAGGTCCATTCTTACTCAACCCGTCAGTCTCTAGCTCTTCATCCTCCTAAATTCTTGTCTCTAAAGGTGGAGGCTTCAGATAAGCCCAGTGGGTTTTTTGCCTCTTCCTGCACTGTATATTATTAATTTATTTTTTTATGTTGTGTAGTCTTAAATTGTGCAAAATAAATAAACAAAAATTGTAAATTATATTTATACAACGTATGACCGCTTTAGAGACATATTTTGATGAGCATGTCATATTATTATCATAAGCAACTTTTCCCACAGTTACTCTCAGGCAAATACTAAGCTGATGCATTGCAAACACTACAAATACAGTTAAAAGCTATTAAGCAATGTACTGCAGAAAACTGATTTTATGAACCTTAATGACTTCCAAGGTGTGTTCAAGCTGATTAGGTCAGATGTCAGAAGATCACAGACATATTTTGTCCCTCTATTTTTAAAGGGTACTTTTTAAAAGCTTTTAACCCGACAAAAGCGCAAATGGACGGTCACTTCAGGGTCGAACTTCACCCCCTTGCCTTCATCACAGAAGAGCAACCACCTTTAAAACGGCAAGATCTCCAGCTTTCCATCAGTGCATTTATCTTTTCATTTGCAGTAAAATTGACAAAGATATCGCTGGATACATTTCTGGGTCATCAGTAATCTTTAATCACAGTTAAAGTGATTGAACTTTGGATTGTATTGCTAACAAGCTGTGATATATGACCAACATTTTGGAATATTTAGCACCTATTTTGAAAAATGGCTGCACCCTGATAGCCATATCTTTTCATAACATATAAACCTACATATGTAACAAATTTGTGGTTACAAGGTTTGGATAGTTATTTCACATATCTCAAACCTAAGCAAATAAAACCAAAAATGTATCTGCATGGTCACTAGAGGTGAGAAAATGTTTTTTTTGTGTGTGGATTTTGTTGGATGAACCAACAATTTAAAAGCATTTGAAACTAACATACAGGAATAACAAAAACTTTTTTTTTTATTCACACATTTACATCCATGTACAGTCTTGTCAAGTAATCTCAGATATATAGAAATGAAAACAGTACTGAAATTTGGCACACCATTCAAACTTCGAATCCTGAATTAATATGCCTATCACACACGAAGAAACTAAAACTTCAGTTATGTTTCATATTTATAGATAGTGTATTTCAATATGTTATTTTAACAGCAGCCTTCGTACTTGTATTGGATGTGAGGTTCCAAAGGGACAGTCATACTTGCCAACCTTGAGACCTCAAAAATAGGGAGGATTTCAAAACCAAAGCAGGGGTTTCCTAAAGAATGAAATATATATATATACTACAGCAGCTTTTTGTTTTGTTAAATAGGCTTACTTTTTAATTTGACTTTTAATTCTTAGGAAAGAAAACTGAATAATTCGCTCCTCTGGTGTGAACTCATGTGAATCTCTGGTATAAGATATATAAGGTATATATAAACTACCATTCATCAGTTTTCATTCATTCATTCATTATCTTTTTGCCCCTGCTTGAGTATTTCTTTCTCTTAGTACTCTCCATTTCTCTCTCCTCTCACTCACTGAAGGCCCTTTCAGACACAACGTGACAATGTACCACTGAGCTCTGAAACTGGTTATTTCTAATGGCTTGGCGCGGTGTCGCGAGCAGCTCTTCTCCGCCGGGAATTTGGTGTGGCTCTATTGCCGTCCAGGTGTAAACAGTAGGGCTTAGACACGCTGTATAGCGCCAGAAACATGTTGAAATAATGAAAAAAAAGGTGTGAACATGCGTCATGAATCGAGAGAAATAAGGCCCCAGGAGGGAACCGGGAGAGGGCAATGGAGTCTCCCGGGAAAATCGGGAGGGTTGGCAAGTATGAGGACAGTCCATAGTAAAAGTGAGCATCTCGTCAACATTACACCCCACGACAAGGGCATCCAGGAGGCTCACCACGAGCTTCAAGCACTGCTCTCCAGTAGAGCCTCAAAGTCTGGGGAGCAAACCATTTTGTGTTTGATATTCCCTAAAACGGTCAAGTCGCCCGATCTTCCCTCCGCACCAATAGAGACCAGCTCCTGAGAACACAGGGGGCGGGGAAGAAGAGAAAACGCATGTCAGAGACGTAAATAATTATGATATAAAATATATATGATAGAATAATAAAGCAGTGGCCTGTAAAGAGACACTGGAAGACAAACAGAGTTGTGCTGTGTTGAAACAGATACAGTATGAACAGAGACAGAGAGAAACACATCACTACTATGATCATACCTGAAGGAAAGAGCATGATGTTCCTAGAGACACATCAAGTGTCACTTGTCCCAGTATGAGCTGGACCCGGCCAGACTTCCGCACCAGCATCTTTCCCACAAGACCCTCCCGCAGGTCTTTCAGACTGCAGTTGTTGTCTTCAGCTTCCTCCTCCTGTTTAAAATCAAAACACCGTTTACACACATATAACCTCAACGTCATCGTGTGTTTAACACGCAGACGACAACTATATCTACCTGAGACTCTGTTTTCAGGAGCACAGACTGTCCGTCTTCTGACTGCACCTCCGTTTTCACCGGCCTGAGCTCTGTGGTGGGGGGCTGGCCGGGCAGCGTGTCGGGCATCTGCATGAAGAACAGCTCCTCCCCTTTGCTCAGACTCCATCGATGCAGCAGGTCAGGAAGGACTTCAGGCTCGGGGAGAGGAGGGGGCCTGAAAATTCCCTCTGACTTCTTTGTTTCCGTTTCCTCCAGCTCCTGTTTCACTGAAGGGGAGATAAATGTGTATTCTTAGAGGGCAGCTGTGTGGACAACAATGCTTATTATTTCTTTCACGCTTTCGCAAACTATCACAAATATAGCTACTGATGTGGAAACTGCTATTTAGATACAAGACCTTTTAGTTTTATTTTGTTACCTTCAACTGCATTTTCCATGGGTTCACTACCATCGTCCTCCTCCACCTTCTCAATTTTAACAGCATCTTTATTAAATTCCTCCGTGAATCCCCATCCCGATACAGCAAGGGGAAGCTGGACAGGGCAGCTCCTCCACTCACTCCTCAGGAAGGGATCGTCTATAAACTGAAAGAATGCAACACAGAAGGGAAGTTAAATTCAAGGAAAATGAAAAATAAAGCTACTTAAAGAAGCTACTGTGAGGAACTTTAATTTTGTGTTGATTTTGGCGGTCCCTGTGGGTGAATGCGGCGGTGTTCCAAGCACCAGAGTCCCTTTAGAAAACCTCTCATTTTACTGCAGCAGGGTCTTAAAATCTGTCCTGCGCAGTCCTGGTTCTGGTTCTCCTGTACTTCCCTTCCCTCCAGCGGGCCCAACAATACAGCCTCAGTCTCCAGCAGCGTGGTGTCGGTGTTGGCTCCCAGCGAGGACCGGTGGAGCAGCGAGGCAAAGCTCTGCTCCTGACTGGAGGAGGAGCCGAGTCAAAGGCAGCAGCAAAGCCGGATCTGGGTCTGTCTGCGGTGGGTTGGTCGCTGCTGGAGGCCCCGCGGGTGTCTGAGCTTAAGGGTTTCTGGTGAACCTGCATGATTTTGTCTGATTTTGCGCAGTAGACAACCCAGTAGCAACGATAACAAGCAATAAGAATAACTGTATAGAAATATCCAATCCTCTCGCTGATGGTCTCATATACTTATGTAGGTCATGTGGAGGCATCGGTATTAAATTGAGACTGTTTCATAACCAGAAAGTTCCTCACAGTAACTTTATTAAAGATGACAACCAAGGGACTCACATTATCTCGCTCCAGTTTGGCAAGAATCTCTTTGGTCTCTTCCTCCGTCTCTCTCTTCTCCTTTTTAATATTGATGATGGGCGAAGGTCCCACGCTCGGAGCCTCTCTCTCATTTTCGTAGCCACCTGTGTGTGATACAGCGATGCACTTGAACCAACGAGACACAACCAAGCATGTGTCATATAGACTGTTTTAACTACAACTGCAGCAGTAGTAGTGGTGGTGGTCATCCAGCTGAACTCTTACCTCTCTTCTTCATCATCATCTCTGCAGGCCCCTGCTCAAAAATAGAGTGGGACTGGATGACCTCTGGGCGCCCTCGGCCCCTGCCTCTGTCTCTCGGACCCCGACCTCGACCCGCATCCTTCCTGTCTCTCCCCCTCCCGCTTTCTGCTTTTGTACTGTCAAAACAGATAAAGTAACAGTCAAAGAGATAGCTGAATCCATGTTCTTCTTAGTAATCTATTTTTTTTTTAGTGGTGAGTTGAGAACTTACTCTTCTTTGACTTTCCTGCCAATAATGTTGGGTGTAAAGGTTTTCTAAAAAAATAAAACACAAAAACAGCACTTAAGTATGGGAAGAAGGAGTTGGTTGTACATTTAAACATTTCCTACAGTGAGAGACAGTACTTTACCTTCTTCACTCCTCCCAGGGTGAGGTCTCTTGATCGCATTGAGGGGAGACGGCCAGTAGAGAGGGTGGCGGGTGGTCGGCGGCCCATCAGCAGTCCTAGACCGCTCCCTCCAGGGGTGGGCACACGTTGACCACTGGGGTCACCTGAGCCTGAATCTGCCATCCTAAACTGGAGACGTGTGGCAAAAGGGATTTATTTATTTTACTTATTTATTTAAAAAGGATCCCCATTAGCTGATACCAATGGCACCAGCTAGTCTTCCTGGGGTCCAAAATCAAGTACATTACATCTATCACATACATACTATATACAACATCATATTTGTGTTACACTAATAACATTTAAATTTTCCAAACATATATAAATTTCGATTTTGGGTGAGGTAACATGATTTGGCCATCACCTGCTGTTCTAGTGAAATGACTGTGAACGTCTCTGCATTTGGTAATTTGACTGTATAATAAAGACCTTGTATTATTAATAATAAGAATACAGATATTCTTACTATAATTATTGTTATAGTGTGGATAAAAGATAAATTATTTTGCATTGAGAAATACACAGTTCTTTCACTGATGATGGAATCACAAAGATGATTATTATGGTTATTTTTTGTCTTTGTAATTGTATTTTCTGAGCAGCTAATGAGAGATTACAGCCACTGATTGTTGTAAAATAGTCATTAATCTTGAGTAACCAACATGTGCTGACAAATTAATCTGTTCAGGAAAAAAACAAAATATTCTATACTTTGTTTTTTGTACAGTATTTATTTTAAAGTAGTATTTATTCTTCTGAATGGTGACAGTATGGGCCTCTGCTCTTTTACCACATAAACCCTTATATTTCAGTGACATAAACAACTGACAGTCATTTTAAGAGTACAAGCCAATGCCCACTTTTAACTTCTTTATGTATATAACGACTATAACTCGTAATATTTCACGATCTTGCGTCAACAACAGCTGAAATTCAGCAACACGTGGCCAAATTATAACACGAATACAAGCAAACAATACCAGAATACTGAGGTTTAACGCTGTCAGGAATAACTGTTGACACACTACACATCTCCATATACTTACTTTATGATTCCTCGGATGTCTTTATTAGATATTACGTCCAAACTTGTGAGAGAAAAGTCATTACTAGTTGTTTTTTTGTGCTAGTGCTGCTTCTGACTCTGCATGACGCACGGTGCCATGACACTTCCGCAGTGTCATCAGGCTCTGCGTTCACGAGCATCACACATGCGCAGAGAGAGATGCGCAGAGAGATGCGCATGTATATTATGAGTTATATTATGCGCAGTCAGTTTACAAAGTGCAATTGATATACGAAATATAACAAGGGAAGGCTAATGCACATTTATTCAATACATAAGTTATTTTAGATTATTTATGATAGTAGTTTACATACTGCAAGCTCACACAACAATGTTTTTTTTTATATAATAGTAGCATACAGGTGTAATACACACACACACACACACACATACACACACACACACACACACACACACAGCGCCAATGGATAATATTAAACAGTATAATAATGACATATAGTGCCATATTAATGTGTAAAGAACGCTTTGCAAAAGTCCTGCAGTTTGGCTATGAATAAGCAGATTATTAATTATTTATTTATTTATTATTATTAATTTTGATTTTTTTTAATCAACTTTATGTGTTACTATTGGTGATTTCCAAAGGTAGGCTGCACAAAAGAAACATTTAGTCGTGTACTAATGAACAAACAGGCAGAAGCATTCACTATTCCCTTCTCTCAATTAGAGACTGCACCTTTGTAGACTGGTTTTACTGTATTCTACAAATAATGTACAGCTTTATTCTGCACTTTAGTCTATTTTTAAAAAACTTCGCTATTCCGTATTTAACATTTCTTAATATATATCTCCTATATTTTATTATCCAGCATTATATCACTTTCTGCAGTATATATTCACATTTTTAATAGTCCTGTATCAGCTGTTATCCTGCACTATATTCAATTTTAACAGTTTCTTCATCTCCTGTTATTTTTATATCTAGTATATTTTTTTATCCTCTGTATTACTTACTTGTGCCGTTTTTACTAACATGTTTGCACTATGGAACTGTGATGCCGGAAACTTGAACCCTCTGGATCAATAAAGTTACTATCTATCTATCTATCTAGAAAAACATCACTTAACAGCATTGCATAAGCTAACATTGAAGCTATATCATTAAGACAACTACAATCCAAGACAATATAGTTTCATATCACAACATCAGTATAATTTACAGAGATAAATCATTGTATTTATCTCTGTCCAGTCTGGCCTTTTGTGGTTGTTTATTTTTGATCTGTCTTTGAATGTGGGTTGTTACTTTTTCGTGTGATGAAAATTAAATAGAATTTACAAAAAAAACAACAAAACAACATCTGTAAAGTACAAGTTGTTCTGGATAACATCCCGCATCTCCCGCCGAAGGAACAACAAGGAGAAATAAATCCCTGCTTCCGGGCTGCTTCTGACTATTTTGGTGCTGCGGGCCAGACATCCACTCCAACCTGGTGGTGTCTGGTTCTGCTGATAATGCACGAACCCCGGGGTTGGTGTCCTGATATGCAGAGTTGTGAGGAATAAATCCACAAAACTTTTTTAACAGAATGTTAAAATATGCTAATGTTTAGGCATCACTGAAATACAAGGGATATATCCTCCTTTTTTTTTAGGACATCACAAATGGTTTATGTAAATAACAGACACACAGCCAGCCTTCCGCTATAACAAACTGACTATTCCCACCTCTGGAGCTGAGAGGGCCATTTGGACTGAGGCAGACTGTCATGGCATGACTAATGATGGATGATTGCACTTTAATTACACTCTGAGGGTATCACTTTTGTGCGGCTGGCTGGAAATAAATGAAGCTTTTCACTACCGCACACAGTCTGCGGGAATTATGGCGATATATCTTTGTCATTTTTCAAACACAAATATGATGTGTTTGTGAAAGGACTGCACTCTCACTATCAGTTCATCCCTTTGTTATCTTTCTTTATTCAATCCATTGTTTTAGCAGCAGATTATAGCCATTAATCTGGTAGGGGTCTCTTTAATCTCTACTGAAATCCTAAATTAAGTTGTCCCCTTGAGGTCGAACCAGCATACAAAAACATCCCTCTAAAAATGAAGGGAAATCTGCTTACTCTGGACTTACACAGTGGCATCCCTCGCCTCCGGTTGGGCTGTGGGGGTGGAGAGGTGGCCTGTGGACTTAGTCCATATGGCATAACAGTTGGCACATGTATATTTTTGAGGTCTTGATGGAGATGGAGCTCAATGCAATTTACTGGGACATCACTCAGCGTAATCTCTTTTGAATATGCAGTAGCCAGAGGAGCGTGTAAAAAAAATTGGTTCATGTTTTTCCCCTCACAGCCCTCACGCGTCCATACTGTCTCCATATCTGAGAGGTGACATTTATGCAAGTGCTCAGTCTACATTAGAGTGTGTATGGTGCCTCAGGGTAGGCTTAGTGGCAAGTGATGTGTGTGACTGGCTGGCGAGAGCTCGATGCTGACGAGGTTGACTGACTGTCTCACTCTGGTCACACTCCAGTTGGAAAATTCTCATTTCTTGCTTCGTTTAGGCTTTAATTCATCCTGTGTGGCAGCATATAGGAGTCAAGTAAACATCAGAGCCCAGAGCAAAAATGAGACTGGGAGGAGGAGGGGGGGAGGGAGTGAGGGGGGTTAGAGTGTTTGTGTGACACAGAGAGTGAGAGAGAAACAGACTGAGAGAGAGGAGCACTGTGTGTTCGTTTCACCTCCTAATCAGTTTTCCTGGGGGATCTATCATCGACTGCAGCAGAGGAGGCAAGTGGAAAAGCGGAAAAAAAGAAGATAGTAGATTCCTGCCCGGCTGTAATCTTCTCCCATCACCATCTACAAATCTGAGCCTCATATACAAGTAAGATATTCTTCTACTTATAGATGCTTGTAGTGCTCAGAAATAGATCTATTATCATATTGCACTCTCAGTCAGTGTATGAAGTTGTGGAGATCAGACAGTCTTATCCTGTTATGGTGCATTTCTCAAGTAATATTGGATATAAAGTCAGATGAATACTGTAGTTGGAGTGTTAATGTATGAGTTTTATTTGCATGTTGATACACACATGCATGTGTGATGACATTTATTACATCCCATCCATGCCATTTCACACCAGACTGCGAGGATATTTCACACTGCAGCATTGACTTGTTCATGTAATGCTCATTTTCCCTAAATGTTAATGCTTGGTTTAATTGTGTAAAGGGGGGGTGCACCGTCTCAAACTGTATTAGTCACACAACAGCTCTGTTTAACAGCTTGTGTGTTGAACTTCACACAATATTGCCTAGTGTTTCATACTGTGTTAGTGGCCATTTCATCATTTAGTTTAAAACGTACAGAGAAAATTCAGCCTTTTTTCTTCCTTCCCCTCGTGCAACCATCTAAATGTGTAAAATATTCTCCTCCTTGGAGGGAGATATATGACTTTGAAGCATGGAGTTGTACCCTGCTCCATATGCATGAATGCAGCAGCTTCTTTCATGATGCTGCCTCACAGAGATAACAGCTAGATTTCAGATATAGTGTAAGAATTGTACTGAGCACTAACAGCCCAAATGTACACACTTCTAGATAATTGTGATTTATAATGAGAGTCCCTGTTATAATTATTAGTTACACCCACAGTTTGCCTGATTTGGATCAAAGCTCTGCAGCAGATGTAATTGGCTCACATTTCGTTTCACAGGCTGATCTATAATAAACCAGAGATTGTTTGAGTGGTATGGAAACCTGCGTTTGAACTGTGTTCACATGCTATATGATCCAAAAGTGGAGCATACACATGCATGTGGGGCTTTGATGACTTGTCCTGTGAGAATCTCCTCTTGCCCCAGTTTCTATCTCTGAAAAAAAAAAAAAGGACACCACGGTTAGAAAACGAGAACGGCAGCTGGAAAACGGACGCGTGGAAACACACGTGCGTGATGCAACAGCTCTGCTCTTTCCCCCTGCGTGAACGAGCCACCGCACAAATTTCACAGTTCACAGGCTTTAATGAGCTTCTGCAGCCTGTCCATCACTCTGACTGGAGAACACCTTAGCAGACCTCACAGTCAGACAAGGACACCAGGCATCTGTAGGATCACACAGACAACAAAAGGAGTGTGTCAGGATTGTTTTGTACTAAGGTTATTTTTAGGCACATCTGTGATTTAGCATATACTCAGTGTGTGAGTGTTACTTTAATAAAGGAAACAATGAGCTCTGCTGTTGTTGAGATGCTGCAGGAATAAAGAGGAAAATGCTTTTTATTAGATCAGGAAGCAATACTGGAGGAGATGATGGCAATAACACATTTAAGATGGATGAAAACCACAAGCAAACTATGGAGGGATCGATGTGTAGCCTGCTAATGCTCAGGGCAAAAGAAGATGACCATAGTGCACTTGCTGCAGAGACTTCCCATCAGTTTATGAGAGGGATGGTGACAGCTAATCAAACTCAGACACAGGCTGACCAACAGATAGCTCCCAGCCCGACACTCAAGGCTATGTGCAGCAACCTGGATCGAAGCACTGAAGGAAATATGATCATACATCACCTGCTGCTAAACCTCCCCTATTTCTGCCCTAACAGTATAAAAGCCGCTGCAAAGATTTCCCTCGAGCTGCAAGGAGCTCACTTAGCTCAGCTGTTTTAACAATGCACTTCAGCCAGGAGCCATATATGTGGTTTAAAAAAGTTACCTTCGGGTTAAATTGCTGCTGACGGGTGCAGCAGCAGTTTTTTGTTTGTGACCCCTTTCCTTGAGAATCACATGAGAAGAGTGAGGGAGGCTGCAGGCGCGTGGTTGCTGGGAGACTGCTGTAGGTGGATGGATTATGAAATGCATGTATCGACTTGTGTAATCATGGGAAAATGTCAGTTGAGGGCGAGGAAGGGGGGGAGAAAAGAGCAGGACAGTGAATAAATAACCCAGACACAGATCCTTAAATGAAAGGTTAATTGGATTCTGTCTGGGGTCAGTGAATTTTAGATGGTGGTTGTACAGTGTCCACTTTGTATCTCTAAATGAAACAATTTAATCTCTCTTAGCAGACAATACCTCCTTCTCAAGCACTGTTTACACTCTAACTACCCTCTTTTACCTCTCGGTTTAATGGCAGGTGACAGAAATGGACGCTGCTCTCGCCACCCCCTGTAACATCCAGATCTGTGAGGTGACCTGTGACTCCTTCCGCATCATGTGGGACATGACCCCCGAGGATGGAGCCAGAGCCACGCACTTCTTCATTGACCTGAGCCGCAAAGAGAGCAGGGACCCCAACCGCTTCAAACACAGGGTCTGACAGTCTAAAACTGCTGACACCACCCCCATGTATCATCCTGTCTCTGTGTTCATATTCCAGATTCACACCACTTAATTTTCACCACAGGATTTGGCGAAGAAGTCCTCCTCGTACTTGCACTGTAATGACAGGAAAACGTGCATTTTATTGAGGTCATAGCTGGGTTAACAGACGAGTCTAGCTGCATTATGATATTCTCCATTTGTCTGAACACGGAAAACAGCGGTTGCGCCCTTTCCAGTCACTTCTAATACAGGCGAAAAAGGAAAATGAGTGCAGTCAACAGCTTCAGGCCAGTGACTCACTTGTACATTGCTTCCGCTTAAAGAGGACAAAAACTGACAAATTCATCTGCAGCACAGAACAGTTATCATGTTAACTAATTAAGCGCATTGCATACACCACAGACATTAGGCAGCAATGTAATGGTTTATACATCTTTTTAAAGAGAAATTAAAGTATTCGTCAGGGACAATTAATTTCACGCGGCGAGAGGAGATGCTTTGTAAAGCATGTACTTTACATCTGCAGCCCATAGATCTCTAGCGTGTAACCTGGGGCAGCTGTGACTCAGGAGGTAGAGTGAGTCGTCTACTAATCGGGAGACTGAAGGTTCGATCCCGGGCTAATCCAGTCAAAGTGTCCTTGGGCAAGATACTGAACCACAAAAGTCTCTGCACCATCGGTGTGTGAATGAGTATTCACATCATCAGTGTATGAATGTGTGTGAACGGGTGAATGCTGACATGTAGTGTAAAATGCTTTGAGTGATAGGAAGACTAGAAAGGCACTATATAAAATGCAAGTCAATTTACCATAACCTTCAATGCCTAACCTTAACTATTCAAGGGTAACCTAAGTCGTGGGTAACCTTCTAGACACGACCCTCACAGGGTCACTAGTCTATAGCTCGGCTATAGACTCGTAGTCTTGTTTAAATATTGCTAAAGGAAAGATTTATTTTCTTTTTACACTGGTTGAATGCCCATAAATCAATAATGTAATTAGCATCAAGTGATCAATTTGGTGTCTAGAATTAGCTCCAGTAGCTGATTTCTAACATTTATGATCTTCCTTCATTTCAGATGCAAATACTGACTGTAATTACGGCCTATTATTGCATCTGGCAACAGCTCAAAAGGTGCTTTTGTGAAGTCAAGGCAGGGTTATAGGACTGAGTGAGTTGCTCCTGAATGCATGATATGCTCTCTCTCTCTCTGATACACAAAGTGGCACAAACAAACTTGCATCAGAGATGTTGCCATGGATATATGGGCCTCTGAGCCTTTAGTAATTAGCTGTGCTTCTCAGAGGCCTTGGCCAAAACAAAGCCGCCGCCGATTTGATTAGATGTATCCTAGTTACAGCAGCTCGGGCTTGAAGTGGAATATCATGCTAATAAGGCCAAGTTTATGGAGCGAAATGGTTGACTTAACAATTGCATTTACATTTGTTTTGAAATGTAAATCAAACACACGGCAGCCCGTTCCAGCCTTGCATCCTGTCTCTGATGTCAACTCCTAAAGCTGCTTTGTCCTCCAGGATGTGCCAACCAAGCTGGTGGCCAAGGCTGTGCCTCTTCCCATGGCAGTGAGGGGACACTGGTTCCTCAGCCCGCGGACAGAGTACTGTGTTGCTGTCCAAACTGCTGTCCGACAGCCAGACGGTGACTACCTGGTGTCAGAGTGGAGCCAGGTGGTGGAGTTCTGCACTGGGGGTAATGACATATGCCATGACAGCTAAAGTAACGTGCAGTATATATAGAGTATGTGAGCGTTAACCAAAGTAATAAAAGATAAGGACAAAGAAAATTCTGTCTCAGCACAGGGTAGTCATTAGTATTTGATGCATCTCCTCCTCTACATCAACCTTACAGACTATGCCATGGAACACCTACAGCAGCTCCTTGATAAGGCCAAGGGCTCCGCAGGGAGGCTGCTCAAGTTCTCTGTGTTTTATCGCAACCAGCACCCAGACTACTTCGACTGTGTCAGGTCAGTGCTGCAGTCTTATCTCTTAATTGTATACCCAAAGCAATTCCAGCAACAATTAAACCACTCTAATGTTTGTATGGTAAATAGGAAGCTACTGCAAGCAGCTCATTAGCTTGGCTCAACACAAAGACTGAAGACAAGGGGAAACAGCTACCTTGGCTCTGTCCAAAGATAACAAACTATCGCCCCTATAGACGGCTGCAGGGATGATGTATTCATCAGGCCAAACAGGAAGTTAGCATCGTCCTGGTTCCCTTGACAAAAAGCCAATGGGATTTTTCCATTGGGTTTTGGATTATTGCAGAAAATAATCTCTGTGGTAAACAAACATTGAAATGGAATTATGATGTTCAGTGAGATAATCTTCACGAAATGAACACCGCTTTTCTGATTTTTGAAGCAGGAATGCAATCGCGAGAAGTAAAAAGCTAATGTTAGACTGTAAACGAACTACACCACGGTCGAATGAGTGAGAGTATACACAAGGCTGTAAAGGCGGACGAGTCTGCATGATGACGTTTAGTAGTCTCATTTAGCCACGTGTTAGCAACCGCCTTTTTTAAGACATGGAAATGCTTCAAAATACGACGTATTTTATATCGTAGAACAAACGTTAAAATCTCTTCAGCTTGTGTTAACCACACACCTTATTTCAGGAATCTAACCTAAAATGAATTAAAAAAACCCCATTGACGTCAGGACAAGGGAACCAGAAGGGCAGAAAGGCTGACTCATTTCTGTGTTTTAGGACTCATTCCTGCACCGCTCTAAGGCTACGTTCCAAATCATATACTTCTTCTTTTTACTTTAGTACGTACTGCAGCTGCCCTTACAAAGTAAGTACTGTTGCATGCAAGCATTGGGACATACTAAATCTTTTTCTGGTGTACTAGTAGGTTAGTATGGGTATTGGAACGAACAGAAAAGCTGGACAACAAGAGTCCAGGAAGTAACTGTGCCCGGCCAAGACTATATTCACACTGCAAGCCTTAGTGCTCAATTCAAATGCACTGCTCTGATCTGATTTTTTTTGTTTGGCTTATCAGATTCTTGTGTGAACTGGTCACGGTCCTGAACCGACCCGCATGAGCAAAAAAGAACAATGACAAAGACGTCATATGCAGCATGCGGTCGTTTCAAAGTAAACATTTAGGCCACTGAAGTCAGCGTTTACAGTTTCATTTATAAGTGGATGTGCAGTGGAAGCCAGCGAATTCGTGAACAGATGATAAAGATCAATTTACCACCGATGACTACCTCCATCTTTTCTGAGCGACTCCCACCAGCGCAGAATTGTGACAAATGTTGATCTAGAGTGACGTAAAAGTCGCATGAATAACGATATGACTGTTCAAACAAAGTCACTTTGCAAAAAATCAGTATCTGATTTAAGACCACATGCTGTCAGGCGGCATGTTCACACCGTTGTGAAAAACAGATCTGAGTCACACATGCACCAACAAAAATCAGATTTGGGCCACTTTTGCCCGCAGTCTGAACATGGCCTAGTTTGGCATATTACTCATCGTGAAACCACAATTATTTTATATGTCGTACTGATCAAACAAACTTTAAAGGTGTTGTTTGGTGGATTTTGTTATATTTGGACAGAGCCAGGCTACCTGTTTCCAGTCTTTGTGCTAAGCTAATTGACTCCGTCATATTTAGCGTACAGACATAAGAGTGGTATCGATTTTCTCATTAAACCCACATCAAGACGGTGTATTTCCCAAAATGTTAAGTATAATACTACTTTTTCTGTCTTCATATCTTGGATTAGAAGTGAATGTGGAGGCCTGATGCGTCCAGCCCTAAAAGACATCAGTGGGAGTCATGGCTCTCCTATCAACGGCAAACTGCAGGGAGTCTTCTTCAGCTGCAACACAGAGTTTGATACAGGTCTCCCTCCCAAGGACTCCCCCTACGGCCCCCTGCGTTTCCAGATCCCAGCCGGACACCTGCTGAACCCCAACATCTCCCTGTACTTTGCAGACTTCTACTGTATGTACACAGCCTACCACTACGTGGTGCTGGTGCTGGCCCCTGTTGGCTCGGAGGGAGACACCTTCTGTCGCACCCGTCTCCCCATGCTGGACTTGGCTTCCAACCCCTTCCTGACATACACTGCCCCCCAGAGGCCAGGGGAGGAGCCTCAGTACTGCCATGCCAGCGACGTCATCCTTGAGGTGCTCTTCACAGATCCGGTTCCTCTGGATCAGGGCGGCGTGGAGCAGATCAGCGGGCACCACCAGCTCATGAGTCTGACCACGGCCAACGCCAAGAAGGACCCGAGCTGCAAAGTGTGCAACATCAGTGTGGGACGCTGAGGGAGATGTAGGACAGACCTGGGGAGTGTGTGAGTCTGCAATACTGAAAGACAGTGTTGCACGAGACGGTTGAGACCATCACGTGTAGGTCAGAACACAGTGGAAACAGCCCACCTCTCGGGGTGCGTGCATGCTGCTGCCCCTCTTCCCTCCCGCCTGGACTAGAATAGTGAGTATTAAATAGAAGACTTTTACAATGTGCATCGCAGAACTTCATCATGATCACAGCTGGAAATAATAGTAAACGTCCATCCATGACTGCTGAACAAAACAGAACTGAAGACATGATACGCTTTAGAAGGCAGGAAAATATCTGTGCTCCTTATTTATTGAGTCATCTGTGCTCTCCGGTGTCTTTGTGGCATTTTATGAATATTTTTTTCTTCTTTTAAATTTTCTTAAGATGTCTGATTTCTTTTTTTTGTTATTCAGTACTACTAGTTTGATGTGATTTCTCCTGTGTTTGATACAACCTGAACATGCCAGCCGATTAAACTGTTGTCAGGCTGTCAAATAGGCTTTATCGGTCGCTACAAGCCCCATAGATGTGGGACAACAGGGGCCTACTACACCCACTAGTAGGTTTTATCATCCATTCACATGGAAGATTACAAAGAGAAGGTATAAAAGTAGACCACAGCAACCTTTAGTGACCGTAGTAATTATGACAGGAGCAGAAGCCAAAGTCAGGTGCTGTAGTATAGACAGTGTGAAACTCCATAAGGGCTGGAGGTCAGGGACGATGGATGGGACACAGGAGACCGGAGTTTGCATCCCATGTGAAACCAGTAATGTGTAGTTGTCTTTGTGTTCATAGTTGTTTTAACCCAAAACACAATGTTTTCCCCTAAACTTAACTAAGCATTTTTTATTTTGCCTAAACCTAAAGAAGTTTTTTTGTTTGTGTTCAAAATGTAAGGTTTCATACAGTTTTACATTAAGAACGTTGCTTTGAAGTTTCACTTTCACTTTTACAACATAGTAGGTATAGTAGGCCCACATCTATGGTGCTTATAGCGACTGTTAACACCTATTTAATGGTCTGATAACAGTCGAATTGGGTGCAGCTGCACATGCTAGAAGCATGCCCCTTTTAAAACATAACAGGTCATAACAAATATTTTGCGACATTTACTTCTTGCGATGCTCTCTCTAAAAAGTCACTGCCAGATGTTCTTTGTCTTATGAAAAAAAAAAAAAAGACTTGCCAAATGTCTAATATTAATGCTACATTGTAGCTTTAACTCCAGTTTTCAGCATCTCTGCCAAATGCTTCTTAAATTGTAGAGTTATGATTTGGAAAATTGTAACTCAGTGTCTAAATGCTGCACAACAGACTTTTGCTGCAAAAAAAATATGGTGCCATGTGACAATGAAAGCAGGGCTTTGCAGCGTGTTGGGGGTTTAGGAGGAAAGTAATGGAGAAGATTGTATCACGAAGTTCCCTGCAATCAATCTCTGACAACGAGCCTCTGCTCTGTAAACAGGGCCGAGCTAAGATTAGCCTCAGTGTCTCTCCTGCTATGGGGCTTCTGTCTGTTCCTGCCCAGTAATCTCTGACCTATATGGGAATCCCAGAAATGCCTAAGGTGAAAAGGGATCCCATCCCTGGTGCACAGTAATGCATGCACTGGTGAGAGGCCAGAATGTAGGACATGACGAGAGCTGAAAGGAATGGCTCGTCCATTGAAAGTGAATGTGAAAGAAAACTGGAATAGAAAATTGAATGCAACAGCCTGCTTTAAAGACTTTTTTTATACAAAGCACTTACTTAAGATGTCTAAACATTTAGGAAAACAAATTGTAATGTAATAAAAAAAATATCCACCTCATCTTTACCCAGGTTACCGATGTTTTATGTCTGACAAAAGTCAGGATCATTTCTAGGCTCATGCCCTTTCACTTAGATAATTCCCGCGACAGAGATGTGAGCTGACGCAAACAGCAATGCTGTAATTCTGCCCGTTGTTATTGTCCCAAAAAGGCTCGCTCTGCCCTCCCGGTAAATAACTTAAACAGAATTCTATCTTCCTTTTGGCATCTAGCACTTTAGGAACGGCTACGTCAAATTCAAAGATGTCTGTCTGAGGCCCTCCGAAGCGTTTCTGCAGGTACGTGCAGGGCACATCTTTGTAGTTCTGCCACGAGTCAAAGGTGATGCGTATTCGCACGTCCTTCTGGAAACCGATGTTCCTGACTCGCACGTTTCCTTGGATGGCCTGTTCGGTGACACTGCAGTTCTCCAGGATAACCATGCTCTCCGCCAGCTTTGCGCGAAAGGCCTGGAAATCTGCAGAAGGTTGCGGGAAGCCCAGTTTGAGCCGCGTTCCTGGGCAGCAGGTGCTGACGGTGCAGCTGTAGCCATCCTCCGTCATGCTCCCCAAACCCTGCAGGGAAGGCAGCAGGTCGAGGTCAGACTGCTCCTCTTGGTCAGAAAACTCTCGTACGGCTGTTAGGGATAACCCCCGCGAGTCAGCGAAAATCACGTGTTTGTTCTTGATTGGGGGCAAAACATCATCATCGTCGTCTAAGTCGTCATCAATGAGATATGGGAGAGGGTGGGTCAGGTAGGCTTGGCTCAGGATGTCGGATAGCTGGTCTGAAGCTGGAGGGCGGATGCAGGGGCGCTGGGGCTTCAGGATGGGAACCCAAACATGAGGACACAGTTGTTTTCGTTGGTTCAAGCACAGCCTGACGGCAATCTCTGCAAGTCCAGCTGACTGCGCCATTGACCCGAAGCCGAACACCGGCAGGAAACTAGCAACAGATAGAGGGATTTCAGTAAAGACTTCTGCATGGTTAAACTTTTGTATATAACGTTATTAACGAAATGCATTAAGGAATGTATCACAAGATTAAAAGGTGCAGTGTGTAGGATTTGGCGACGTCTAGCAGTGAGTTTGCAGATTGCAACCAATTGAACCTCTCTCGTGTCAAGCGTGCAGGAGAACTACGGTGGTCGACACGAAAACACGAATTGCCCTATCTAGAGTCAGTGTTTGGTTTGTTCATTCTGGGCCACTGTAGAAACATGGTGGCTGGCTCTGTGAAGAGGACCCGATCTGTACGTAGATATATAAACGGCTAATTCTAAGGGGACTTTTCGGGTGATTATAAAATAAAGAGAACATAGTTATTAATATTATATTCCATTTCTTCCAATAGATCCCCCTAAATGCTACACACTGTTCCTTTAAGGTGACAAAAAATGGTTTGGGATAATTATTATAATTCACCCTAATTTATAATAACCATAATTTTTTGACAATAATTGAAGAAGTGATGCAAGACAATGCACCCTGCAGCACAAACCCCACACTCAGTTTGCTTACGTTGTACTGGACATCTCCATACTGGTAGTCTGGTGTTGAGTGACGGGAGAATTACCCTCAATGTTTAGCTGGTGTTCTAGAAAATACAAATAAATCATGTTAGTATTACAGCAGACGGTATATTGATAAAGATTGCAAAATGATTGATGTAATACATAAAAAAATCTCTTTGTTCTGCAATTATAATCTCACACATATATCTTAAATCTTACTTACAAACTCCCATGAGCAGCTATAGTGGTCGTCTGTAGTCTCAGTCATCCCTTTGCCCGCAGGAGAATCTTGCACAGGATCCTATTTATACTACCTCAGTTGTCATGTTGTATACTCCACCCTCTCTACTCGCCTGACCAATCAGACGTATTGTGGTTTTGTGTAATGTTGTTTTAGGTCAGCCTATAGTGCAGATTTAAGATCATTTACAGCAACTTTGGTGCTACTTCTACTCTAATTCCATATTTGATGGTCAAGACAAAAACTTTTTATTGTAAAATTCTGTCTCTATTGTCACCTCATGACGGTGTTGTCCATTTCTGACGTGGTGATTTAGTTCATACAGGTCTACTATATGTAACTCTACCCTACTTTGCATTGTGGAAACTATTCCAGTCATCTCGGGCTCTATTCTCAGACCGGTCAGCGGACACCGAGTCCTCTGCTAGTTGGCTCCTGTTCTGAAGGAATCGCTGTCCCACAGCATGCCAGCATGAGCGACGCTGAGCAGGGCCGGGTTACAAAACGGCTCAGCATGGCGTACGTATTGAGTTACATAAAAACATATGTACCACACATGATGATGTTTTGATGACTGGTTACAAGGGTTATATTGGTCAAGATTTATGTCCAGAGAGCTGACTGAGCTAAAACAATGATGTTGGGTGCTGCGTTTAAGAAATAATAAAATCAAATGCTTTCATAACCAATCATTTACAAGTTTTTATTTTTCTCAAATCCACATTTTCAAGGTCCAAAAGAACCCTGCTTTCATTTTCCAACATTTTACTATGAATAATACACATTTATGTACACTAAATACTTCTCTGTATGGTATCTGGCGTCTAATCAAACTTGATTTTTGCCTGGTTAGATCATCAAGACTCCCCTCCTGTGTGTTATTTCTAATCTCACAATAACACAGTGTTATAGGATTCCACATTAGCTACATCAGCAGTGCGGTTCAAAAGACGGCAGTCAGTTGACACCTGGTTCAGTTTTGCAAAGCCCCGCTCTCCCTCGGTCCCTTATTAGCTACAAAAACTGTGTGAGACAATAAGCACTGATTGCTCCCTTTGTGAGTCTTACATAACAATGCTATTAAAACAATTATGTCTCAGAGAAGACAACGTTCCACACAGCCTTTTAGGGTAAAACTAAAAAACACATGCACTCAAAAGAAACTGTAAACTTGTGAAGCAGAGGAGAGTTGAAAAAGCATATTCTGGATGTGGTAGCCAAGGTGAAGAGATGCCCAGAAGTTATCTGAACATTAACAGGTTTTCTATTATGTATAATGACAGGAAAGCATATTCATTTATGTGTGAATGCCATTAAAAAAAAATGGCGATCAAAGGAAAACAACGTTCTTCCAAACACACATTACCACCGTGGGCTGATGCGCACTTCAATGCCAAGCGAACTGATGAAATTTCACCTTCGGGTGCGTCTTGTTACTGAGCAGCAGCGGAAAAAGTCCAATAATGTGAGTCATCTGGATAAAGTATCAGGATGAATTAGCAGATTAGTTGTGACATGATTAAAAAGACATCCAAAAATAACATCACAGCGCTGCCAAACGCTGCTTCGGCGAACAGGGTCTCTTGAAGACACGGCGCTACAAATGTCTGTGTTTGCGTCCCTCGAGTTGGTCTTTAATCCTGACAACAGTGAGACAAATACATTTCCAGATGTAACCTCTGGAAGTTAATGTGCCTCTTCCTCATTAGTTCCATGTTACAAAAATAGGCCACTGCTCATGTTCTGACCTCCTGGAGCCAAAAACATCCACGCCAACAGACAGACCTGTAACAACAAAAAATGACTGTGATCATTGTGTGTAACTGTTAAACCTGCAGTAGGCAGAATATTTGTGGTATCAGTGGGAAAAAAATCCTTAACAACCTTTCAGCATATTGTAATTCAAGTGTTCTGATAGAAAACTAGACTTCTGCACCTCCTCATGGCTCTGTTTTCAGGCTTTAAAAACATCTAGCCTGTGACGGGCTTTCAGAGAGAGAGAGAGCGTTCCTATTGGCTGTTCATTCAACAGAGGCAGCTGTCAATCACTCGCAAACTCTGATCAAATGGTCAAACTAGGCAGCGCTGATCAAATATGAATCAATATTCTGTTACTGTAATGCCTATTTATCTCCTCAAAACAACTCTATCCACTGCAGCTTCAAGTGTAGTTCAGGGACCTGACAAGCATTGTTAACATATTTTGGTTCTTAAAAGAAAATCTGTTGCCAAGAGACAATGAACACTGCAAAAAAAAAACATGAGCTAAAAATAAATCCAGATGTCACTCTAAAGCAGATGCTTATGTAAGATCTGCAGAAATAAACTGGCAGATGTCAGTACTAGAGGGTGTGAGGGCAGTGTTGAGTTAATGAGAGAGAGGAAACAGTCAAACTCATTGCTACTTACCTCGACGTTCAGATTAACTGCACGTCTCCACTTGAAACAAGTGGTGCTATAGTTCGATAGCGCATTAGATGCTGAGAGCCCTCTTCCAGATCTACAACATACTCTCTGATGGAAGAGAGAGTAGAGATAACATCAGATGTTTCAGTATCTATGCAGAGAAATGTACTGAATGTACTGAATGTGAAAAGGTGACACTGCCACCTAGTGGGTTTTTGAAAACAGTGACAACAAATGAAACATACCTCTGATCATCTGTTTCAGGCTCAACCAAGATGTTTTCCTGTCTCTCCTTCACTCGTAGAAACACAAAGGAGTCCAGGCAGGGCTCGGGCACTGGGATTACATTAGGACACATGGGATTCAGTGTGACGGTCGGTGGAAATGTCAGAGCTACCACCTGCCAGCGCATACTGACAGCAGTATTTCAGGCATGAGTAACCCAAGACTGAGCACATAAAAACAGTAAGTGAGATGAAAATGTAGAGAATATAAAATAGATTTTACCTGCTTTGAGCATGTCCACTGTCTGCAGGTTGGGGGGCATGCGCTTCAGTGCTACGGCCTTCAGGTAGGTTTCTGTGTTGGCGTAGTACCTGTATGCCAGATGAACATGTGGGTTTAAGGTTGGGAGATATGATCACAGGTAGAGATTTGGCAATACTGTTTCCATTGTGATAGCAATTCTCGTGTGATCTTGTGATTCACACGCAAGGTAACGTGATTTGGGTTACTTTAAACCATTTAATTGAATTTACTGAACAATTACTATATCGTGATATATACCGTTACCAACATAAAACTACAGTGACAAAAGACTATGTGTTTTTACCCCCAAGTGTTACAAAAACAGCAGTATAAACAAACAGCCTCTGATCTAATTCGACTATACTCACTCTTTGGCAAAGGCAAACTCCTCGGGTGAAAGCAGAGACGGATCCCCCTCGCCACGGGACTTTTCCTTCTCCAAGACGTGCGGGAAAAACTTTTCAATCTAGACATGTGTGGCACAAAGATCAGTAAATGTTTTCACAACAGGCACTGAGTGAAATGAGAGCTTTATTTTTGCACAATGTTGTACTGTTGACCTCGCTGACCTTCTGCAGACGAGCACGCAGGTAGCTGCTGAGCACAAAGCGAATCCTGTCTATCTCCATGCGATGGATGCTGGCCTTCGCGTCACCTTTCTTCACCCGCTGCAAGTTGGCTTCCTGTTGGAGGAAAAAGGTCAGGACACTTTGATTTCTGCAATTGAATTTAGGTGGTGTTGCCCTTTATTGCATCAGCATTAATCTAATAATAAAATATATAACAGTACAACACTCACAAGAGCTATTTATCTGCATTGATACTTTTACTTTTTATATTTTAAAGGTCCCATATTATAAAAAAGTGAGATTTTTATGTTTTTTTTTATTATAAAGCAGGCTTAAGTCCTATATAAATACTGTGAAAGTATCGAAACACTCAATCCACAGGGGAAAACACATAGCCCATATTCAGAAGCTCTGCATTTGAAACAAGCTGTCAGGATTTCTGCCCATTCGTGATGTCACGAATATACAATATTTAAACGTAAACATTCTAAATGTGTCCCAGTTTATTCCTGGTTGCAGTGTGTATGTGAATGTCATCAGCTGACAGGAAGTACACATGGACCCAAGCTGTTGCCTAGCAATGCAATTCCGTTGCAATTCCGTCAAAATGTGCTAAAACGGAGCGTTTCAGAGAGAGGGTAAATACAGGCATATTCAGGCAGACAGTATGAGGAAAATAAAGGGTTTTTTGAACATTACAGTACTTAAACATGTTCTAGTAGAAACACAAAATACAAGTATGAACCTGAAAATTAGCACAATATGGGACCTTTAAGTACATTTTGCTATCAATATTTATGTGTACACACTTTCTAACATTTTCAATGCAGTACTATTACTTGTAACAGCATTTTTTTTTTTTTACAATGTGGTATTACTACTTCTATTTGAGCACGAATACTTCTTCCACCAATGCATGCATAATCGTTGCAGTATGTGCTGTTTGGTGACATTTAGAGATGTAGGTAGAATCATGAGAGTTTCTGAACAAACAGTTAGTTAGAAGAAGGAGAAGACACAGACACACAACCCACAGAGGTATTCCCCTTTAGTGTAGTTTACCATGTGACTCAGCTGCTCCATCACACACTCCACCACCTCCGACTTGTTCTCCAGCAGCTCCGGGGAGAACTTCTCATTCAGCCAGGCCTGAGAGAGAGAGAGAGAGAGAGAGACAGAGAGGTGAGGAGCACAGGCTAACGAAGAAGAGGACATGATGTCAAGAAGAGACTATTAGTCTCAAGCAGGATAACTGTGTTTGAGCTCACTTCTTCCAGCTTGTCTATGAGCTCCGCCGGAGTCATCACATCCTCCTGACTGTCCTCCTGGTTGACGTCGCTGCCTTCATCAGACATATTTCTCCTTTACGAAGCGAAACAGATTAAAATACTGACTTCAACAGACTCACTAACTCTATGTTGAACTTTTTATGTAAAAAAAAATGTACGTTGAAGCTGTTTAAATGGAATAAATTAGAGAATTTACTAACGAGAGTTACACGGCAGCGTGTGTTTACCACTAGAGAAACTCCTTGTTTATTCGCGCCACTACACCTCTTCTCGCGAGATTTGGATCCGTGTTTTTTTTTACCCTATGTAAGGTCTGTAAGGCAAGTTTCATAACAGGCTGTGTTCAAGATTCAAGATGTTTATTGTCACACTGGTTACACAAGTACAATCGTATGAAATGCTTTTTGCTGGGAAGCTCCATTGAAAATAATAAGTTATATTACAATTATAAAAGGAAATACTTTGTACAAGGCAAGGCAAGGCAAGTTTATTAATATAGCACATTTCATACACAAAGGCAATTCAAAGTGCTTTACATATATAAAAGCAAGATAAAAGAGCACAAAGTGCATAAGGTAAAAATGAATAAAAGAATATAAAAGTATAAGTTAAAAGAAAAAAAAGAAAAAGGCATATTAAGAACATATACATATCAGGAAGTATGAATGAATATATATAAGAAATACTTTGTACAAGGCATTTTAAGAATATATCCATTAAGAACATATACAGGCATATTAAGAACATATACATTAAGAACATATACAGGCATATACAGTATTAGATATATGATTGAGGTACTTTTTGTGTGAGGTGACGTATGAATTATCTATTTAAAAGTCTGTGTGTAGTGTGAACCGCAGATGAATGGGCAATACAATCAAATGCTTAAGTTTATAGACATTAAAGTGAGAATTTATGTCATGGTTGGTGTTAACTTCTGCTTTTCTTACTGTAGGAGGCAGGATTTCAACACTGCTTAGGAGCTGTGCTTCCTGAGAGTCTGAGCTCAGGGAACTGTGGACTCTCTTTATGAATACAAGGAGCATATACAGTATATGCTCCTTGTATTCATATACTGTATATACTGTATATGAATACAAGGAGCATATACTGTATACTGTACTCTGTATTGTATGTAATATGAACTATGTGTATAATTTTGTAAGTATAATGAGTATGATGTCACATTAAATTGCATTTTTTACAGCATTTTAATTGGAATGAAAACCAAATTAATTTCAATTTCATGGAAAAGTGCCCTAAAATATGATTTAAAAGAAATAAAATATAATGTAAAATTATTGAAGAGTCAGAACTCCTAAATTATATGAAAATATGTATAGCCAATAGCAGATGAACACAGCAAGTAACAATGTGGTTATTTACACACACACACGAAAAGAAAAAAAATCTGATTTCTCCGCAGTCAAAACATAGAAGCCAAAGAATGTTTTTTTTAATTCTATTTATTTATTTTATTATTATTATTATTATTTTATTTATTTATTTATTTTTTTAAAATTTTTTTATTTCTTAATTTTAAATTTTTTTATTTCTTAATTTTAAATTCAATTTTGAATGTTGAAGTTGTTTTTTTTGGGGGGGGACTTAATGAGTTTGTCTATAAGCTCAACTTCTTAAAAAATTGGTTTATAAACTATTGTAATTACGAACTGTAAATTGCATATATGAAAACAACCTTGAAAAAAAAGGGAAAAAATAAAGTATAAAAAAATAAATAAAAAAAGAAGCCGATGAATTTCACACAGAGCTTCCCAAGGTCAACATGCCATGTCTCCTCTCTCTCTTTCACCCATGTGTATCTCTATCAGTTAGTGTGAATTTAACAAGAATGCATCATCTGCTTGGTTTGTTCCAGCTGTCTTGTTTCTGACCACATTGTTGCCTGCAGCACAACCTCATTTGTCTGATTTCCTCTTTCTCTTTCCTCCTCATTGCTCTTGCCTCACAATTCATCGTTATTTTCACCAGTAATGATCTTGCATCCGCTGTAATGCCGTTCAGTATTGCACATCATTTCTAACAGTAGCTTCCTCTTATCTGTGCTACATCAGACCTGCAGGGTTTATGCCAGGTCGCACCGCAACCTGGAGAGCTGCAGATAAACAGACGATAATAGAACGGCTAGCACAGTTATGTTCAGAAGAAAAGTTTGCGCTCAAAAACACTATTAAGTGAAATCTGAAGTCAGAGCCATTTTAGCTTTTAGGATAGCTCAGATTTTTGGGCAATCAATCACTTAATTCAGAGAAGGATTATTGCGCTCGAAGAGCTGGACATAGTGACAAACATGAAAATACTAGTCCTGTCTATTTTGTCTTCATATTATGACTCATTAATGTCTTTTATTCTCTTATTCGCTGATGACCTACTCATATACATGGGAGCTTGTCCCTGATGAAAAACCATATAAAAATCATCCTGATGATTTCACTCACTCATAAAAAACAGATGACAAATTCGAAATCAACTAATAAATAAATAAATGAAAAAATGTAAAATGGTAGACAAACAGATTTAATAATCAAGAAAACATTTGTTATCTAAATCATTGTAGCTATGGTGAAATAAAAACAAAGGATCAAAGGTTTCTCACATTTTTTATGTTGTTTTTGTGCCATTTATTTATGATTTCTTGCTTATTTTCTGTTTAAATACATTTGAATGACAATGGGATCTTGCAATATCTTTGAAAAATATTTAACACTGATACATGGAACATGCAGTATTTATATGGTATCATTATGTTCAACAGGCTTCACAATACAGTACAGTAAGGAGGTTCTTCGCTTTCAAAACAAAGCATTGAAATTGCACAAGTGAAAACAAATGTGCAACAACTGTGGTTCAGACAGAATTTGATTTTACTGGTTTACTGGATATGTTTAAGCAATCTATTGAGAATCTGTCATAATCACAAAAACATTTTCCTGTACATGTAATTGAGTGAAATTTACAAGAAGTTGTAGCACTGTGGCTTATGGTTTTGTATTTTATCAAACTACATCTATAAGAAAATACATACATTTAATAAGTACATTATTGTTCTGCTTTGAGTTCAATAATAATGTACCTATTTGATGCGCGATAGAACCGGTTTCACAGTGATCCTATAAATACTGTATCTCAGCCTTCACTGCTGTGACTTCATTTCCCTCCAGTGTAGTTTACTTTTGGCCACAGCAGGTCAACACAGTCACATAGTTCATTATTAGTCTCCCACTGTGTGTGAGGCCACAGGACCTAAATATCTGTGTGTTGCATACTTCCGCCACGTTTAAAACAAACGTAAGGCTTCACCAAAATTACACTGAGCGATAGAAAAGAAGGCCAACGAGCTCAATGGCTGTCTTGTCCAATGTAAAGATGAATTGTGATGATTTTCTGTCTGGAGTTGAAATAAAAAAAGAATCACAGCTTGTGAGGGTAAATGGGATGCATGGCAGGATGGGTGTATGCAGTTTGTGGATGTAACAGAGGAATGGAGTAGGGGTATGGGTAAACAGAGCCAATGAGAGCAGGGTGAGCTGGACTCATCGGGACATGTCGGTACATTAGCTGAGATTGAGGTAGTCTCATTCTGTGTTGGAGAAAAGCAGGGTGCAGTGGAGGCTGGTGCCGAGAGTCTCTCCCTGATTTGTCGTAGCTCGACAGGACGCATGACCCCGGCAGGCTGGCGGTGGAATGGTGAGCCAGACTCTGCTGAGTGGAGGGAACTTTTTGCAGCATTGTCCTGGATTTCTCCCTCTTCTCCGCCTGATAAAGCCACGGAGCCGCGTTGTTCAGCTTCTTCGCACAAGTTACAGAGTCCTGCTGCATCGATCTGCCCTGCTGGATTTTACTATTACTATAACCTGGCCGAATGGGAGCGGGCCGCAACAGCTGTACAGTTTTTGGGATGACTTTGGTAAAACTTGAGGTAGATGTTGGAGCCCAGTCAGATCTCATTGGGAAAGAGGGGGGTAAGTAGAAAGGATGGCTGGAATATTTGCCACTCTCTTTGTGGATTGGCTTCCAGTCAGAGTCTTTAATCTGGATTTTGATTGTGTCTGTGGATTGGGAGTCTTTGTTCTGTCCTGCAGGGTCTTTGGACGTCTGACTGCAGCTCCCAGACTTGCTTTCCTCGCTACAGCCGGATGTATTTTTCACAGAGCTGGAACACTTTTGGGATAGTTCAGAGCCTGATGCGGGTTTATCTTCACTCCGTTCTGGACCGTCCTCTGATGAGACAGAGTAAGGCGAAGGGCTGCGTGAAGAGGACGGGGATAAAGGCAGCGGGGAGCTGTCAGAGGAGGTGCAGTTCCGACTGGACGAAACCCGGGCCGGAGACTGGGAGCAGTGGATGACGGAAGGCCTTTCTTTATCCTCGCTCTGAGGACTCGGGGGCAAGTTAAGGCTCGCCTGAGCCATTCGCTTCTTTTTCTCCAGAGGGGAGATGACCTCTCCGGCAGCTGACGGGATATGAGCGGTCCAGGGGCTGTGTGTGGGGACCTGGACAAGGTGGGCGTAGACAGAAGTGCAAAGACCACCAGCGGCGGTGGCTCTGTTTGGCTGAGAGCAGTCTGGGTGGCGTCTGTCAGAGGTGGCGGCCCAGAGAGCGGGGTGAGGATGCATCACCGCTTCACTCTGGCAGGCAGCCTCTGGACTTCTCTGGGTGAGTATCTATGAAATGATACAGGGGATGTTTTAGGACACTTTATGGATGCAGATTTCTTTATTTTTGAGACATTTTACAGATAAAGTACGTCACCTCCATCTCTGAATCCATCTCTCTATCCGACTGAGTCCTTTTCTTCTTCCTCTCGGCCTTAGCGACCTTGCCATCCAAATTCCTCTTATATGGCTTCCGCGGTTTGCTTGGAGGCAGAGGTCTGTCCTCCTCTCCTTTTATGTGTCTTTCAAAGGGCAGCACCAGCCTAAAGAAACACACCTGATTAGAAATCAGTTGCTGATATAGTGATTGAATTGACAGGTAAGTTGGAAACGGAATCATCCTCACTTCTCATAGTGTCTGCGAGTGCAAGTAGCAGCGCTGGTGCTGCCTGGACTTCCTCCCAGCTCATCATACACTTTCTTCCAAAGACGCCGTCCGGTCACCTGTTTGTATTACACAAAAAAATGCATATTACACATCTGTAATAGTTGCAATAATTTTTCATTTAAATGCGTGAGAAGTGACTGGCGGCTCATCACGCCAGGTACCCTACAAACTAAAGGGCTATTTCCACCAGGGGGCGTATATTATCATTTATATTAGTATCCTTTTTGTGCTGTTGTATATAGGTCTATATATACTATATATGGATAATATTTATATATTTGTACATTCCATGTGGAAGAAACTGAAGTGATCAGATATTGTTTGAAGCTTAAACAGGTCAACTTATCGCTATTTATTACTCTTATTTCGTTTTATTTAATGTTTTTAAAGCTGCAGTCGGTAACTTTGAGCAAATATGATGAATATGATGAACGGTCACTATATCCTGACAGTAGTGCATACGACAGATAATCATCAAAAATCTTGTTCCTCTTTGTCCTCCTGTGCTCATAATGGCATTTGCAAGATTTCAACATGCCTGAAGAAAAACAACCAATCAGAGCCGAGGACTCTCTAACGCAGCTGTCAATCACTGCTTATTTCTCACTTCACATGTTTTCAGAAACATATTTTACTGTACGGTTTAACTGTAAAATGAGAAGCGTTTGCTCCGGCCGGTGGGCGGTGCTTGGTTGTGGCTCGACTGTTTTCAACATGGCAGCCGGGTCACATCCTTCCTCATTTTACACATTTTTTTTTAAACAGATTATCTGTCTCATGCACTACTGTCAGGATATTGTGACACTGATAGTGTTATCATATTGGCTCAAAATTACCAACCGCAGCTTTAATTGATGTTGCGGCCCAAGTGCTCCTCTCTCCTTGGGCCTTAAAGGTAAAAAGTGCTTAGGATAAAGAAAGAATGAATAGAAACCTAATTTAAATTTAAGTTAATTTGCTCTGCGATAGTGTGCCTTCCCAGTTGCGTTAGTTGCTTTTACGCTGGCGGTGTACCTGCTTTCAAGTCTACAGTCAAACAGTTTTTGGGGAAGGGAGGTGGCTGTTTATTGTCTGCTTTCTTTCTCACACACACTTTCATTTTTAGTGTAGGCGGCCTATATTGTGTTTACAATGCCTGCGTCACAGTGATGATGGTGGTGGTGGCGGTGGTGGTGAGGGTCAACTCTGTTTGGAGGCCAAGCCCCGCTCTTGTGCCATTTCAACATGAGTTGCACGCTCAGATCTTGTCCCACTTGCGTCAACCTCAAAGAGCAATGAGAGCTAAACGTCCTCTAGTGTGTGATAGAAACCGCTTTTTCCACTCAGAAACCTGTGAACCAGTTGAACACAGAACTCACACTTACTGAATCATAGCTCCCAAGTTTCTCAACAGCTTTGTAGATCCTCCAAAGATTAACTGGGAAAAAAACACACACACAAGAACCAAATTATTATCATTCAAATACCACACGAACAATGTGTTTATTCAACGCTAATGAACGTCAACTCACTCTGTTTGAAGCCCAGATGTGGGATCCTCTCTATGGGCGTTCCTCTGTCCTTCATAAAAGAGTGCAGACTTGATATAAACGCCTTCTCCTCCATCTGCACTAGATTGGGCCTCGTTTCCTCCTCACATTCAGTCGTAGAGTCATAGAGGATCTCAATAACGGAGGGGGAAGCCTAGAGTGGAAAAAACAGATGCATTAGAGAAAAAAAATGTTTTGCATGAAAAATCAAGCAGCTCCTGTAAATGTGACACGGCCCACTGCGCTGATATATAGAAACCTGTTTTACAGTTGAGGGTGTTATCATAGATGGGAAAGAAGAGAGTCATCTCATGGGGATGCAAAATGTTGAAATGAAACATCAAAATCAGAGAGTAGGGTTTTACCGCTACTTTCAATAGATAACCGCTACACATCCTGTCTGGAGAGAAAGCAGCAGACTTGTGGGGTTTTTGGTCTAGAGTTGTCAGTCACTGGTATCACAAATGTCACTTTGAAAAAACAAACATAAGCCAAAAGAAAGTGTTTTAAACAATATATATCCATGGTGACTGATGAGGAGCCCGATTTTGAATAAAGATGCTGCTTTGTAATATCTGAGAAATAACTGGTTGCGTGTCTGCTGTATTTCTGCAGAACTATGTGTCAGAGAGGATTTTAGGATACCAAGAAATTAGAGGTAACGAGTGTTACAACAACTACCCAGAACTCCAGTACAAGAAATTGACAATGTCACTATTTGTGGTTTGCGAGAAAGGAGAAATGAAACAGTGAAGCCATGCAGAATCAAAATCATCAGTTAGAAAGGTTTCAAGAAGTAGAAAAAGGATGAAGACTCAAGAAGAGAAACTGTTGACGAAGACAATAAAGTGTCTGTATTTTCACCCGGATGATATTCTTGTTGTTTTAAATGTCTGATTTTGAGATTGTGCTTTTAAAAAGTTATCTCTTTAAAAAACTTAACCTTGTTTTTTGGTGCTGGCAATATACAGTATATGGTAAAGAAATAAGTAACAATATTATTCCCACCTGCACAAATGCTGATATACTCACTTCTGTCATTTCACGCCACATATTTTAATGTGAACTCTCACATCGCCCGCCTGTGTCAAAACTGACGATCAATTTCGGTAGATTGGATGTCAAAAGAGACCACAATGGACGGTGTCGATATTTTACTTTGAATCAGCATCACACGGAGAAGTTGCTTTATTTCTGTAGCAGTCATTTTACAACAACACAGCTCGACGTGGTTTCATATTGAATAAAGTTCCTCTATGCGGTTCCTGGTTCCGAGAAGTAGGCCTCTAGAGTGAGTAATAGTGAAGGTGCAGGCCTCTAACCAAGATAGCCCCAACTGAGTCACAGTTCAGCGGCCCGACACTGCTGTTCCCAGCTCTGACTTTCCACTTCTCTATCACAAGCTCTTCCCATCGCACATATTATATTCAAAATGTCTGAAAATCACTTTTAATTGTTTGTATTTCCATAACTGTGATTGGCTTATTTTGGCTATTTCCACCTGCTTTTAAAATTAGGCGGAAATTGCAAAAGTTTTGCTTTGGATCTTGCACAAAATTCACTGGTATTCAGTAACTTTCAGTCACTGTTTTCAGATCTGATTCACAAAACTTTCAGGTTCCTGCATCAATGGTTGCCAACAGGAAACGTCTGCACTCGAAGCCACACACTGTAGCCCCTTCGCTGCAGATCTCAGAGTGCGAATATCATTGTGAAACACGCAGTTGATTTCCACTAGATGAAATTTTTTTTTTTGGAAAACCGTGTGGGTGATGTTGATGTCAATGATGTGTGACTCTCGCTATGATTGTCAGTGGCGTGCTGGATTGATGCTATCGGCAGGCCGGAGGTCACCACAGAAACCACCAGGCTTTCAACTAACATCAGCTTTGGAAATTTGATGAGCTAATTTGTGTTTCTCATATTGTGCCTCTCATTTCAGTTACCAGAATCAGTGGCTTGTGAGGACCTCCTGCAGTTTCTGTATGTGCAATGAAAATATTGCGGTGTGTCTCATCATGGTGAGATGTGCGTGCGTTTGGTGGCCCTCTCAGGATACAAAGCAGAATCACTTATTCCTTGTTACTCATTTCACAATCGGCCACTAAGATGAAACGACTGTACGCACACAATCGGCTCTTGAAAAATGTTGCCACTATCTCAAATTCACTAAAAAGGGGAAATGAAAACACAGCTCACTCTGAGTAGTCATGTCTGTAGTCACTGATTAACTGTAACTGATGCCAGGAGGCCAACTGACATTTCATCAGCAGTGAGGTTAGTACCTGCTGCTTCTCTGTCCCCTTGTCTTCGTCACCGGCTGCTGTTTGTTGTGACGTCTCACTCTGGTCCTCTGGAGCTTCATGAGACACACACAACACGAACAAGACATTTAGCATTTTACTCCGAATGAGTTTGAATTCAAAGAACTGAAGTCAAGGAAGCAAGCACTTCTTCATTACGAGAAATATTGGTGAACGTCCAATGTTTCCGAAACATTACATGCAAAACAGGCTCATAAAAAGTGTTACATCATCACTGCTGGGAATGTCGTTGTAATTTGCGTAATGGTCAGATTATCGATCAGCACCAAAAAAAAAATAGATATTTCTAGAACATATTGTAAACTGAGTCTGATATAAAACCACAGGTTGCAAAACCACTTCCTGCTCATGAACACAAACGCTTGTATGCTGCACTGTATGATATTGTAACACATAACATAACACATACACTACAATATTTGGCAGCGGTGAGATAACCTCAAGCAACAAACTGCAATGTACTGAACGTAAAGCAGAATTACTCCTTGTATTTAGGACAGATGACTGTTAAAAAAACACAATATTGGTAGTGGGATATGAGATATTAAGAAATATGGTACATTTTATTCTCATGTCTCATGCTTCCTCCACACAAGGAAAATAAAACTCTCAAAATATTAAAAATCACAAGCCCTGGGAATGAATCGTGATTCCGAGAATGAAATGTGATTCTTCACAAACCTCGTAGCCCCTCCACCCACAGTGATATGACTTGTACAAAACCAATATGCTTCTCTTTTGAGATCACTTATTTCCTGTGCTGTGGCTTGAACCTTTAATTCTGCTTTCAGTATAGCCTCTAACTTCTCCATTTCGTGTGTTGAAGAAATATTTTTAACATACTGTATTATTTCTCAAGCGCTTTCCAACGAGTGCAATTACTTTTTTAGTGGTTTGTATATCAACAAATGCATTAGCCGTGGTGGTTTTTTTTTACCAGATATTGATCTGTGAGATATTGTGATATTAATTTAGGCACTTGAGGTTAAAAACAAATTCATGAGGCATTATGGTTTTCTAAATCTAAATACAAATTAATGTAACACACATTCATTTACATTTACAAAAGTATACTTGGTACATTTTTTCATATATAGTATAAACGAGGTCATTTAAAGTGTTAAAATCTATCAAGACCAAAAACGATACAATATTCAGCCTGATGTAGTAAATACATAAAACAATATCCGGCTTCAGTAAACATTAAAGTCCTTCTTACCCATTTCCAGAAGTTGTCCTCTCTCTGGCTTGACAGTGTTTTGTGACAGTAATTCATGCGGCGCCCTCTTCAACTTCACACCACGAAACAGGAAGGTGTTTTCACACAGCATTTTCATTGGTTGTTCTGTTCACACCACAGCAAATGAGTCTGGGAAACTGAGTGTTTTATTGTTACTCAAGTATCACAATGTCTTTTACAGACAAAATGTGGTGACTTTAGTTTATTTATTTCTAGATAAATTAGGGAAATTAAGTTAATCTCTTATGTTTACAATGTTGTTAGAAACAAATGGTGCTGTAAATGTCATTACTGCTTTTTTTTAATTATTATTATTGTGCACATTTAGAAAAATATATATCCAAGACTCGACTAATAACAATACATTTCCTCCGTACAGTTTATAATAACACAGCTAAGTTTGTGACACTTTCAGAGTACAGACTGGACTCAAATTCACCAAAATAGCTGAATTTGGGGAAGTGAAAGAGACATTCAACTGATGCCCAACTGAAGGTTCAAAAGTGTCTAAATGTAAGAATAACATTTCCCAGATGTCTGCATTATTAAAACATAGTATTTTAGGAATTTATTCTCAAACAAAGGAAGCAAGAAGACGGAACCATTTACTGTCTTACGTACATCACCGCTGAGTAAGCATCACATATTTCCTGGCTCTAATCAATAATAAACGATTTATTACACAACAGATCAGATAAGCTGATTCAGAACCAAATAATACAGTTTCATTTTCATGTTTTAATACAAAATGGGAAATCACTTTACTGGTTCCCAAAAATGTGTGTTTGGACAGAATTGTGTGTGTTAATGTGTATAAAGGGAGAGACATTTCCTGCTTTCACAAAGTATCTTCCAAGAAGTATAACGTGAAGTATTAAATACCCCAATGAGTATGCATTTTGAAAGCTTCCTTAATTTATTTTGAGTTTAAGTGGAATGTTAAAACAAAACCAAACACAAGGAGGGTTTGTTCAAAACAGAGTACGAGTATGGGTGTATTGGTTATGGTAATAAAAGTAGTTTTATTTGATAGAGATGTAACGATGTAAGGATAGCATACGTGTGGTTAGAAATGTACTCCGTAGTAGCGATGTCTTGATACCAGAAAGTAGTAGTCGATACCAATACCAGTGAAATTCCACGATTCTCGATACCAATTCGATACCACGGTAAAAAACAAAAATAAAATAAATCCCATGTACGTCAACATACACTCCTTTATTACCGTTACATACTGGGTTTTATCATGAAGATAAACAGGTCATAATTCACTCTATTATTATATTGCTGTGAAAACATCTCCTGTAAACAACTGGATTCATTTGTTTCTCACCAAAAAAAACCCATTTTACAAGATTACATTTGAACACATTATGATAACGTTAGAATTTACCTTCATCATTTAATATGCCTGAATGCATCATAATAATGTAAATCAACGGCACCTCCCGTTAACGTTAACTAGCTCTCATCCTGCTGACTTCAACACGGATTTGTTGTTCACAATGTAGTATTGGCAGTGAAAAGTATTGTGTGGATAGTGAGCTTACTGCGGTACCTAAACACGAGTACCGTCATGTTTTCAGAAGTTTGGCATTGAATTGGTACTAAAGTATCAGTCCTCATGACATCCCTACTCTGTTGTACCTGTAACCACCCAAACATCCAACAGTGATGTCGCAATGTCCTGGAGTCCACCTGTACATCACTGCAGCAAGGTGAGAAGATAAACCACTGGTTGCTCTTTAATTTTCTATCAAGTGCATACATAATGTTGCTTTTTGAACACATCATATTGTTTGAAATTAAAGAAAAACTTTCAACCCTGATCCAAATGTGAGGTAATGCTGCTGTGCTAACCTAAAAGCACCAAAATAGAACAAATTTGCTGCTGAAATGGAATTAGTGTAAAAAGTGCTTTAAACTGGTCACACATGTTTGACTCATAACGGCTAATAGCTGACTCTAGTAGCTCACACGTAGGTACTGTAAATGAAAGTTTTGGGCTGTTAGCTGGAGGAATTGAAGACTTTACGTTTTAAGGAAAAGAAGAAGCACTACTGGCTAAAAATAATATGCCAGGACAATGCAGAAGCAGCTTTTTCCACTAGAGATGAGTGGTAATAAAACGGTCACCTATTTCTCGTCTGAGTCAGACGGAGTCGTTTCAAGATTTTATGTTCCTCATGGCCTTTTAAAGCATCAAGGTCAAGTTGCTTTCCTATGACTTTCAGATTTGATTAAAGCATTTTTAACCCTTTGCTGACATTTTCTCATGTGGTCACATTTAAAACAAACAGTATTTTCCCTCCATTTTCCTTTTTCAGTCCCACACTCAGTGAAACGACACAGATCTTGTGATAAAAAAACACTGCGCTCGGCACTATCCACATTTCCTCCCCATGTTTTTGATCTATTTAAAAGGGGGATGCCCTATTCCCCCATCTGTTGCGGATGGAGTGTGACATTTCAAAATGATTAACATTTAAATGTCAAAATAACCAAATATCTACAAACTGTCCAAATCTCAAGAGGGATTTTTTTTTGTTTGATAGAAACAAAACAAGTTTTGTTTTGCGTTTTGAGACGATCAACAAAGCTCTCTGCAAAAAAATGGAAGAAATGTGATATTAGCTGTTCGCGTTCACGCAGCTCCCATATGAACGAATGCTAGACGTAAACTGTAGAAATAAAACATTGGCTCTAGATAAGACATCTGATTCACTACTTAGACACACAAGAGCGATCTAATGCAGATATAAAAACAACTTGCGGAAATGAGGTGATTTGAACTTCTACAATAACATTCATAGTTCAAGTCATACATGAGGCTTTACTTTTAATACATTTTTTTTTAAATTGTATTTTTTATTTAAATTTGAATTCCATTTAATTGGGACGATATGTTTTGCAGAGCTCTTATGAGCTTTTCTGTCTCCTGCAGCCGGCGATGAGCAAAAACATCGGTCGCAAGATCGAGAAAATCCCCAGCTATTCATTTCAGACTTTCACTGACATAAACATGCGAGGTTGAGGTGAGGGCAGCACAATAGCTAAGTGACAATGTGTGGAGAAAATATTGTGAATCCAACACACAAAAGATTTCCTGTCTGAAGTGAGTCACTATCCCTGGGAACAATCAGCAAATGGTTAACTGGTAAGATTCCAGTCATGGTGAGAAACAGTAATTAGCTGAATGAGGTTTTCCAGAATAAATGGGTTTAAAGACGCACCCTGGTGTTTTAGGGATAAGAAGAAACTTACAGAGGTATATCTGCAATCATTAAAAGCAGAGGTGTACAATTTAAATAGTGAGAGTTAATATTTTTCTATCTGTAGTGTTTCTAGATGGTGTAGGTGTGAGTGGAAATTTGAACTGTGATTCATTTAGTGACAAGCTAATATTAAAATCACTAAATTAGATATGGAATGAAACTGAATATTTGGGAAGTATTTAATGGAACTGGAGCATTAAAATCATAATTATTATTAAGATGGCATTTTATTGAGGACAAATTTCAGTTTCTTCTTGAACAATATTCAGCAGCAAAGTGTGATTTGCACAATAAAAGATTATATTATTTATGAAAAATGTCTTAAACACACAGTGGAAATTAAATGTAACATCTCAGATTACTGATGTGATTTCAAAACAATGTGAAATGGGCAAAACAAGGTGACAATAATGGAGGTAGACTGAATAAAACAAATCTATTTAAAATCTATTTTTTTGCAGAATTAATATTATCCTTTAAATCATTTTAAATTTGTAGGACACATCTTTTGTCGTTAAGCCGAACAAAGATTTAACTGAAGGATGTGGGAGAAGCAAAATCAGATTTTTCGTGTGAAAATGAAACCTAAGTGCATTAGAGGTGAATTCCCCAGCTGTTACCTCATTCCAGGAAACCGATTAGAGTACATAGTGTATACGCCTGAGTTCCTGTTAGACCTCTGAAAATCCCTTTAGGTTTTCGATGTTATTTCAAGCGTTTCTAAACATGTATGCAGCCTGTGATATTCTCGGCTGGGCCTATCTGAGAAGATGATGCGACAACACGGCTTGGTTTATTTATTTTATTATGAAGAATGTCTGTGCATTACAATAGACTCTGGAAAAAATAAACATGAATTACGCAATGGATACATGATGCCCTTTTTCTGTTCATTATTAATTATTTTTTTCCTTTTATCGACTGACCTCAAAAGCTTAAAAAGAGCAAACAATTTTGTTCCATGATAAAAACTTGCAAATTCTTGATTAAAACGTCACTGCATTTCACTTCCCGTCATTATGGCACCATAACAGCACATGTTAGAGATCTGTTATGCACTCAAGCTTAACCTCAGACCAGCGAGATCCAAACAAAGAAAAAATAATGCAGACTAGCTTGTCCCTGTGAAATATGGTGAAATAATCTGGTTCAGATGATGACGAAGGATTTGACATGGAAACAACCGTTATATACTCACAGTTAAAGGGAGCTGAACCGTTTAATGCATTCCCCGCTAAAGTCCCCCCAGAGCACAGCAAACGTCATCTGATTTGTTTTAAATATTCACTTCAACCACAGTGAGATCAGTACTAAAACATGGTTTCAAATTCACACAGGATCAATCACATAAAAAAAAAAAAAAAAAAAGAAAGAGTTCAGTCTGCCGGTAAAGAAAGGCGAAAACAAGGCAAAAGATTATACTGTAGCTGGTACCGCCATCTTTGATTTTTTTTTGTTCTTTTTTGTTTTTCCCTGAAATGTACAGGAGCATTTTGCTACAAGTAACAACGAAATTATACCTGAAATAGAAATGAAGTCACTTTGTAAGGAATGTGAACTAGAAGTGCTATAAATGCTCACAACTGAATTTAAGACTGAACAAAAGGCTGATATTGTACTGCATCACATTTAGAGGAAAAGAGATGTGTTTTTTTTTTTGGGGTGGGGGGAGTATTGGTCCGACTATGGGTCTTCACAAATCCCTAAACTATGCCATCAGTTGCTCACAACATCAACAATTTAATGGAATTGTTTTCTTGAAAAGGAGGAGAGGTTTCAAAAGCTTCCGGCCCACGATTACCATCCGTTCATCGGTCCGTGATGTGGAGGATCGTTTGCTACGTTTCAGCCTGACCAGCTCACCTGTGTGTGTGTGTGTGAGGACTGACTTTGCTGTGTGTTGTTTTACTGCAGGTGTCTTCTGGGGCTGCCAGTGTGATAATCTGGGGGCGAGCAGGGGGGGGCGGGGCTACATAAGCTCCACGTAATTGGCTGGGAACATTCCAAAATGGCCATCTGGGCTGTAGCCCCGCCACCAGCCCTCGTCTATCATCTCGATGCCGGTGATGATCTCGTCGGGATCGAATGAGATCTCTGTGTCGTCAGCTGAAGGAGAAGAGCAGAGAATCGTGAACGTCAGCAGAGTTACTCTATAATATACATTCTCAATAGAGATGCACCGTTTCTAAAGTCTGACCTGCCGATTCCGATTTTCTTTCTTTCTAAGAACTATAATTGACAGCATACGCAAACATTTTTGTAACTTTTCCTTCATGTAAAATTCAATTGTATGTTCATAAGAAAACATTGACTATTAAAAACGCACATTTTCTCCAAACCTGCACCAAGTTGCATCACCTTCTCACATCTTGCAGATGTTACAAATTGTGAGCTTTACGTAAGGGATAATGCCCGACGAGGTGCCCATTATCAGGAATTATTGGCCTCCGCAAAGTCCATTAATTCCTGATTATGGACACCTAGAAGGGCATTATCCTGCTTATACCATGGTCACTTGCCAAAGAAAAAAAAATTAAGACCATTTTGCAACCAAAATCTAAAGTTTTGGTTACAAAATCCATTCAAAATCCATTCACTCCGTTTCCCTGGTAACCCTAGGTGTTTGCAAATACTTTACCATCCTATTAGAATCGTATGCAATAGAAACGTTGTTTACTGCTCCAGTTAGTAGGATGAACCTTAGCTACGACTTTGACTCAGATGAGCCAGAAAGCTAACATTATGCTAGCAAGATTCAACGTCAATAACATTGCATACGGTTGACAAACAGTAAATATAATTTGACAGTATGTTTAACAACAAAACTTGCTGGCTATCCAGCCATGTCATTGTCACTGTCACAATATCATGATATAATGAACAAATGAGGCCGTGTGTACTGTCGGCCGCAGCCTGAAGTATGCCAGTTGAATAGGAAATGGGATGTGAGATGATAGTTTATGTGTTAGTATCAGTTCAGAGGGGCAGTGCAACTTACTTCTTGCAGCTTGTGTGTTACAGTCGCCACCCTGTGGTGTTCAGAGGATGAGGCACTGAAGTACTAACGTTACACTCTGTGTTATATATAAGATTTTCCGTTTTTTTGTAGCTAGTGCATTCATTTAGAACGGTCAACAGACAGTTTCACTGGAACTACTTAGTAGGTGTACATTATCAGGAATTATTAGACACCCTGAAGCCAATCAGAATTGAGTATTCAATCAGACCATGGTATAACGCATAACAGCATCAGCGTGTTGTGTGTGTGTGGCTGTGACGTTGCGCGATATAAAACCATCATGCGGCATGTGTGTATAAATTTGACCGGCAAAAGAAATTGGATATATGACACCGATTGGCTGGTCACCGGTCATGGCCGATCAGCTGACAACTGGCTGGTTTAGACCGGCGGCCGATCGGTGCATCTCTAATTTTCAATTATCACTACTTTTTGATAATTTTCTCAACACCAAACACCTATTTTAAGTAAAAGTTCATTACGTCATTCGTCACTTGATTACACTATCATTTTATTTTAGTCCTACTCTTTATTGTAACAGAACATATTTGCCCTTTTCCATTGAAGATGCAGCTGTTCTGTCATCTTGACCTCCGAAAGATCTGTGAAAAATCTACAATAGTAGGGCGTGAGTCTGGTTTTTAAAGCATTTTTTTTTGTTTATTTGTGAAGGCGGCAGCGGCACATCCAAGCTAAAGCAGGGTGTTAAGTTGAGCAAAAAGTTGAAAAAAACTCACCAGCCTGGTAGTCATACAAGGCTCTGGCACAGGTGCCTCTGTCTGGTGTCTCCTCAGCAGTCACCACAGCAGGCACCTCATAGGAGTTATTCTCCTCCACCTGGGGCTGGAATAAAGTTTTGTAATTATTTATATGATGGAAAAAAACTGTCATAGCATTTCCTGCTAAAGGTAAGAGGTAAAAATCACCTGAGCGGGCTCTTCATGAGCAGGCTCTTCATAAGCCGTCTCTTCGACATAGGAGTTTGCAGCTGGTACCTCTGAAAAGATTAGATTACTATCAGCATGATGTTTTCTGAGCTGGGCTGTCTACCCACCAGCAGGTGGCAGCAGCAGCTGATCCTGACAGCATAGTTTGGCTGGAGGGGATAATATGTGCTTATAACAAATTGCAAAAGAATTTGTATAAGAAGCAGATGGGATGGGAGGGTTGGAAAGTGGAGGTTGGTGTTGTGAAATGGGCCCCACCTTCATGCTGCTCCTCGGGGGTCACCTCCTGCTCCTCATACTCACACCTGGACTGTCCATCATCCACATCAGGCTCTTATCACCAAAAACACAAGCACAGACATGCATGTACACAGGGGAACACATTCACAAGTCCACACAGGCTGGAAACCACCACCCGTCTCAGACATAAGGGGAGTGTTGACACGTTTCACTTGACGAGTAACAAAATAATCGGGAGGTTTCTTAGGGAACGAAAATGACATTGAATGGAAGCATGATGAAATTTGTGATTATAAGGAATATGAAGATGATCACAACACACAGAAACAACAATGAGAAATGAAGCATGGAGCTTTAGTTAAGTATGAGACTGTCACCCAAGATGTATGCATTCTATGTGTGTGTGTGTGTGTGTGTGTGTGTGCTCACACCTGTGGCACGGACAGGAGAGGCGGAGCCTGCTGGCACAGGAGAAGCTTGGCGCAGAGGTGAGCTGGCTCGCTCACTTTCATACACTGGCTTAGACAGAAAAGGGCTTTGCAGACGCCCTGAGCAGAGACACACATGGAACCCCCAAAACATGCAAAAAAATCAACATGGACGAGAGAGAAAACAAAGTGCAGACCGGTTGAGCAGAAGAAGAGAAGACACCATGATGGAGACACAGGTTTAAGTATGACTTATGAGACAAGTAGTCTGATGGAAAGTTAAAGCGTCAGGAGGCAATCTCCTCTAGAAAAATCACAGGTTTGTACGTACCGCTAGCTGAGAGAGAGGCTAAGAGAGCTTTGCACTAATGCAGGAGGAGCTGTGACATTTAAAGCAAACAGATTTATATGGAAAGGTCGGGGCTATTACCTGGCTGGGGGCTAATACCTGGCTGGGGGCTGGCTGGGGCAGCGGAGGGGACGTCCGAGTCACTGGGAGTTAATCCCCTCTCTCTCTGCTTGAACATCTCTCTGGGGTTCAAAGCACGCTGAGAGATGAGAGAAGCCGCCTCCTAGAAAAAAAGAAAAACGCACAATAAGCATTAGACAAGCCGTGGGTTATTAATAATGCAGTGGGAAGTGTGAGAAGAATAGACCAGAACAGACAGATGTCTGATGTCCGTTAATGATCACAGAGAAAGGAGACATCATGCAGTAAAGACCAGAAGATAAGTGTGTTACGTTATGGTTCACATTTGATTTGAAAGACACGAAAACACTTGGTTTGAGATGGCGAGAAAAAGGAAAGTAGTTTGGCCAGAAGAGAGCGCTTTCACGAAGGAGAACTCACGTTGGCCTTTTCCACAGATTCACCTCTCTTGACAGCTTTCTTCTGGGCTGCCTGGGTCTCCTGCTCCTCCTGATAATGTCAATATCACTGCTGACATTAGCTACCTTCCTGACTTAACAAGATGTGTGCACTACAGAAACTTATTTAACTGTCAACATAAATTGTAAGAAAAGTGGGTAACACTTCCGCATCTGATTCCTTATGTCTCTGTCGGGTTACTTCATTTACTCTTAGTGCAATCTTGTGAGACACTCACCCAGCGTTGTTTCTCCTGCTCTTTACTCTCAGCTTCCTGCTGCTGCTGGTACTTCCTATTCAACAAAAGACAAAGAGGATATGTCATTTGAACTCTTTGATAGGCGCTACTTAACCAGTGTGCATTTCCTGCAGCTGCTACCTACTTCTGTTGGTCGATTTGAGTGGACCTCTCCTTGTCCCTTTTGTCCCTCACCACTGTCTCCTTGGCCTCTCTGTCTTTCCTCTCTTTCTCCAGGTGCTGGCGCTCCCCGTCTGCCTTGCTCCTCTCCTCCTTCCGGCGTTTCTCCTCGTCTTTCTGAAAGCCAAAACAGACCCGATAAGGTCAGCGATGGGTTTGATATTTTTGCAAATATTATGGTCATTAAAAAAGCTTGATTTCACAATAGTTCATCTAAGAGAACTGCAGCACCACTTTCTGGGGGGTATTTGTGACAGGTGATGAGCCAAAACTGCAGACAAAGTTACAGCAATGCTTTCGCTGACTACGGTTACATTTGTGATGGATAAAAAAATTGCCTGCCTTGTATTTTTATAGAAGCTTTTAAGAGAAATGGAAATATGTGTCAAATGTTTCAAAACTGCAAACTCGTGCAATATTTCGCTGAGTTCTTGCAATTTCAATGAGTCGATGATTCAAAAACATCTTACATAAAAAATTCCAAATTTCTAAGGGAGCCATTTTAAGGTACTCATGACGCTGTCTCGGAGGCGAAGTTGAAGTCGGCAGTTGCTTAATGCAAGTTCAGGAGCCTACCTCTGCCTGAGCCCAGAAGTTGTCTTTGTTGGTCTTTTTGATTTCGGACATAGCGTTGGTCTTCTGGTACACAGAGCCCTACATGAAGGAAAAGACTGTTTAATATCATTGTGTAAACATTTTACATTATTGGAAGAAAAGAAAACATAAGTGTTTGTTAGCATCATTTACCTAGGCCTAATCCATGTTTTTTCTTTGTTGATAAAAGGGACAATGTACAGCAAGCCGGGCCGCTTCGCTGCATCACCCTGTCAGTGTTTATTTCACAACAATGACCCGCTCGCTGTACATTATCCTGATTATTACACGGCTACTTACTTAAGAAATCAATAATTTCACAAAAAAATGGTCCTCCAGAGTCAAAAATCAGAATTGCACCAATATCAAAAGGTCTGTTATACATAGTAACGGTCTGCTATAAAGAAATAACAGACCGTAGCATGCCGTGATTGACCAATCAGAATCGAATATTCAACGACAATGTAATAATACTTGTTATTATTCATTATTCATTAACTGGATAAAATGTAAACGTTTGTCTTCTCTCTAACTGATGTCACACCATCGTTTAAAATATTATAACACATGATGTGCCTAATTTATACGATGCAAGTTATCATTCATTGACTATCAGACATGAACCAATGGTTGCTTTCTCTCACTAAATTCAGTGTATTTAGGCCTTTCTTGTTGGCCAGCATTTCCCCATTTGGAAAGTTTGTTTGAAAAATTGTTTTCAGTGCGAATGGCCGGCCATGACAAAGAGAAAAAAAAAACAAAAACAAACATTCAAATGCGTCTACATTTTGAGATTAAGGAGCCTAGTCAAGATCTAGCCCTCTGCTTATTTTTCTAGCTTGAAAACATAAGCAAACAGGAGGGCACGAGACGGGGAACTGCATGCGCTGCATACCACAGGGCCCTGAGGACCGCTGTCCTGGAAGCGGCTGGAAGCTTCTTTGTGGAAGCTGTAGTTGGCTCCCGAGGCTTTGGCCACCTTTTCCATGATCACCTCGGGCTCCACGTCCTCGTCTCCTCTGGCGTTTATTGTGACATGGGCACCCTGAAAAACGGCATGAAATAAAAAGTTGTTATCTTGGTTTATGCAAGCACCACCCAATAGTTTGTTTACATGTGCTGTTTGCTGGTATGATATGAAGGACACTGACACCAATCCAACAGAGCTGTTGCATTATTCCAACAATGCAACATGGTTTATATTTAAGTCCTGCTCAAAGCCATCAATAACATACAATTTAGCACACAAATAACCTCTGTAAACACAAACCAGACTGTAGTAGAAATTAAAATTCAGATTTGAGATAGACTCAAATTTGTGAAGTGTTACCCTTAGAAAATTGGCCATGGCGCTGACATGATTTGCACACATTCCTTTCCTGGCGTCCTTCACTCCTTCTCCAGTCTGAAACACAAAGAACGACTCTACAAGTTCAAGGGCGGCCACTTCAAAGTAGACAAACAAATGTACGATAGTTAAGTGTGGCACAAACCCAGTTGATGAGGACATATTTAGGCAGGCCAGAATTTGGATCCTGGACCCGGCAGAAAGCGTACATCACTTTTCCACTGTTCAATTCCTCAACCAACTCCTCCAGTCCTCCATCTGAAGCATAAACATTGTGGGAAAAGTCAAATGGCTACTGTGGTTGGTTGTGTAACTGTGGACATTTTCCCCTCTTACAAATGATGGGGTGAGAAAGCAGAGGCAAGCACTCCTTTTGTGCTGATATTCCAGTACTGCAGCTGTGTGCTGACAATGAAATTCCTGCACACACATTTGATAATATCGCGTTGAGATCATAAAAACGTGATAACAATATGTACTCGGTTACTCACCCCCTTTTTCTGCCAGGCGGATATCATTACTGTTTCCCTCGTAGGTGAACAAGGCCCTGTGGAAAACACAGGATTAAGGATATTAAAATACAAACTAAACAGATCACACAGACAGACAGAGAGGAGTTCGTTCCAGAGGTTGTTGTGAATCACTTCACACTAAACGAAACAATGGAAGTTTTGTAAACAGATTTAAGCCACTATCGCCATTAAACCCGATTCCAACAGGATACATTTTACAGAAGTAGCTTTAATCCCATTTTAAATCAGCCATGTTAGTAACGTTTACAGGTTGTGTGCCCCAGCACCAGTAAAGATTTCATTGGCTTTTCCTTGATACTAAACCCCCCGATAAAAATAAATAAGGATTAGCAGTCCTACACAAACTGAATACCTAGTTAATACTGGACCATTTCCTGCAGGGAAGCCACATTTCCCTAACGTGACAAATGGTTTGTTAAACAGAATCATCTGAGAAGCTGTCATTGGAAACCGTTCAGGTACTTTCAAAAAATACTCGGCTGGTGATTGGATGAACTGTCTGTCAATCGAACTCTTGCCGAAGCCAGTCGGGAGAAGAGTCAAAACATCTTTTCCACCGAGAAAAACGTTCTTTAAATACTCTCCGGTTCTTATATAACTGATGTTATCGCATCTACGACACAAACGCATTACTTGAAGCCTGACGAGATGGATTTTAATGTGATAAGTGATCCCGTGACTCTCGCGTGATCTTGTAACATTGCAAGAATCCAGCTGCCGTGCAAAGTAAACATTTCCCATCTTTTCTCTGTCATTTTCTTTGAGTGGACATACAGTCTGTCTTCTTCATGTTTGGGTCCACTTTTTCGGGTTAAATATGGGAGTATTTTAGTATAAAGAGTATTTTAGTATAAAGAGTATTTTTTTATTGATGCCGACTAAATATTAGAAAATACTAGATAATTATATTAATCTAAAGATTATGCTGACAAGTACTTACTCGAGTAGCTTTAATTTTGTGTTAAACTTAGGTAAATTGGATGAGAGTTGTTTAAGTAAGTCTATAAATTCATTTACGGCCATTTTGTAGCCTTTATTGTTGCATTACTGTACTCAGTAATATAATAGTCATTACTAACTATTAGGAGATGTGGCAGGGATAAAGCAAGCTATAATTTAATGAATAGCTGAAAAGATAAGTTGGTTATTCGATTGCCAGAAAGTTAATCTGCAAATAGTTCGATAATCGAATATCGATTAATCATTTCAGTCATTTTTCCAAACAAAAATACCAAAAATCTGCTGGTTCCAGCTTCTCAAATGTGTAGATTTAATGCTTTTCTTGTTGTAAATGATAGTAAACTGAATATCTTTGGGTTTTGGACTGTTGGTTGGACAAAGGACAAGGCATTCAAGGATGTCACCTCTGGAAAATCATGATGATTGATCATGAATCAAAACAACTATTCCATTAATAAAAGGGAAACAATCTGCTGATTAATCAACAATGAAGATAATCTTTAGTTGCAGCTCTAATTTAATGACACACAGAAGACTTAGTTATGACTGCAAATAGTATCTTTGTCCTTTAGGTCCCATTTGACGAAATCATAGATGCTCTTGTGAGACAAATCATCATTTGGCCTGTTTTCATGCAGAAACTTAACTTATGAGATCTGCTTGTATTATTGTCATGTAGCCATGTCACACATTGTAATTGACATGACGATCACCTTACAGATTACAGTAACAATTAAATCTCTGCTTGGCTTGGGAACCGGAGGGTCGCTGGTTCAAGTCCCCGCATGGACCAAGTATTGAGTGTGACCTGGTCGCTGGAGAGATGCCAGTTTGCCTCTTGGGCACTGCCGAGGTGCCCTTGAGCAAGGCACCAACCCCCAACTGCTCAGGGCGCCTGTCAGGGGCAGCCCCCTCGCTCTGACATCTCTCTCATTACCGCATGTATATAGGTCCTGTTTGTGCATGTGTGTGTGTGTCCTGTATATAACAGAGTGAGAAAATTTAATTTCCCCTCAGGGATTAATAAAGTGCCTTTCTTATTCTTAACGTTTGCAAAAATAAAAAATATTGGAACAAAAAAATCACTGTCAGGTTCAGTGGCCTTATAAAGACATTTGCTTCTGGTGAGCACACTGGTTTTAGTTCATACTTTCAGAGCTAGCTAAGAGGAACTAGTCGATGACTGATCACTTCTGTATTTTACATCATCTGTCAGCATAATTTCAGAAAACAACTACAGTAACAGTAAGTTGTGGTATATAATATAACTGTTATTTATATATATATATATATATAAATAACA
>CAKAOI010050397.1:0-14179 GCA_916701655.1 Sebastiscus albofasciatus
AGTTTTCTGTTTTCTTTCTTTCTTTCTTTCTTTATTTGTTTATTTAATTATTTATTTTTTTCTTTGCTTATATATATATATTTTCTTTCTTTAATTTATTTTTTTCTCTTACTGCTGGCTTTTTTAAAGTTGTTTTTTTTCAAAGTTTTCTTTCTTTCTTTATTTATTTGTTTATTTAATTATTTATTTTTTCTTTGCTTATATATATATATATTTTCTTTCTTTAATTTATTTTTCTCTCTTACTGCTGGCTTTTTTAAAGTTTTTTTTTTAAAGTTTTCTTTCTTTCTTTCTTTATTTATTTGTTTATTTGTTTTTTCTTTGCTTCTTTTTTTTCCTTTTTCTTTTTTCTTTCTTTAATTTATTTTTCTCTCTTACTGCAAGTCCAACCTTGGACCAGAGGAAAAGACATCAGCACCGAGGAGACACACTCTCCACCAATAGGAAACCAGCATCAGCTCAGACTGGGCTGCTATTGGATGAGCAGTGGATTCCACACAACCATTGGAGGAGTCGACTGTCAGTGTGGAGACAGAGGCTCCTTTAATGGGCTTTACGGCCAGATATGACGACAGATACTATACTGTCTGTAGACATTACTGACCCTAATTGTTTAGGGGATTATAAAGAAAACAATGCCAGATCATCCTTTCAATACAGAGCAATTATTAAAATGTGATCATGCAGATATAATACATCACTTATATATGAAGACAACCAAACCAAAGACAAAAGTATTGTTTTAGAAGATGCTCTCTTAAGCCGATTAGTCCATTTACTTAAGAAAGAGCAGCAGTAATGTAGCCTAAATATATTCAATTAAAAGTACAAGTCCTTCATTCAAACTGTTTCTAAAGCAGAAGTACTTAATCAGCAAGTATATTACATGAATATATATTATATTATTGGATTGTGTTTACTGATACATTAAAGTATAAGCAGCATTTGGAGTGATGATTTAAAAAGTGCTGCTGCTGGTAGTTTGTCTATAACAATGCATCATATTTTATAGGCTAATAACATGTTTTAGGCCAAATCTTAATCAGCAAAGTAACTTTTACCACTATAGGGCTGCAACTAATGATATTTTGTATTAGCATGTTACAGTATTGATTAATCAATTGATTGTTTTGTCGATAGAATGTCAAAACATAATGAAAAATGCCCGTCACAAGCCCATCATCAAATTGCTAGATTTTTTTCCAATATGCAATCCCAATGCCTGAAAAATAATCAATTTAAATCAGGGCTGCCCCCTCTTAGACAATTGGTTATCTAATTGGTGTTTTTGGTCTTTGTCAACTAAGATTTCTTTAGTCCATTAGTCGTTTTTTATGCTTTTTTCATGCTGAATGACTTATTTCCAAGAAACTTATGAGCACATCTCTGGTAAACACAAGATTTAAAGTGGCGCTTTTGTGTGATTCTTTGTGGAGAAACTCTGTTTTATAGATCTGTCGATTAATTCAACTGATCGATTAGTTGACAAACCGTATGAGTGTTAGTCTACTAAGAATTTCTTTGGTCAAAGACAGCCCTAATTTAGATATGACATAAAAGAGATGAATCAGCAACAAATCATCATGTTTGAGGAGCTGGAGCCAGTGAATGTTTGACATTTTAGTTTGATAAATGATCTAATGATTTATTTTCAAAATTGTTATGAATCTTCTGTCAACAGACTAATTGATTAACTTGATTAACTGACTAAGCATTTCAGCAGCTGTCAAATAAATAACGTGGAGTGAAAAATACAATATTTCTCTCTGAAATGCAGTGGAGTATTAAAGGTGCTAAATGCGAGATTGGGAGCATTTTGTATTGCCTCCGTATGGCTCTCAACAGTTAACAGTTAACATTGCTAACAGCGCTAACAGAGAAAACAATTGCAACACTGCTGACAACTAACAGTATTTACCTAAGAGGGAACCAGAGGCTACGTGCTATCCTTCTGCGGCGACACCGTTAGTTTGGACGTTATCAGCTGTAACCGCTGTTTGAGAGCAGTGCAGAGCGGCGGCTGTGAGCAAGACAGTGGGGCACGCTCACATGCACTAAAAACAGGTGCGGCCAGCCCGACTATGTCAACAAAGCACGGAGAAACTCAGATTACAACACACACAGAGGGAGAGCGACTTCATTCTCTGCTCAGGTAGACATTACTCCTCTATATCTTCACATAGCTGATAGTTGTTTCCTGCCATCTTAATGCTCTGAATATCGAATTTAGCACCTTTAAAGTAAAATGAAACACTAAAAGGTAAGATATCAATCCTCAAAACTGTACTTCGTTACTTTCCACATCTGATTTTCTGATTGACAGAAACAGGGCAGACTATCTAGAGATTTCTTAAGCCGGGATCTGCATAATAAAAACCCACGCAGCTTTGCATAGCGGCTGCACAGTAGAAACTTGCAGGATTTGGGATGTTTGTTATTTGAAAAGCCTCTCCTCTCAGCTGCTGGGGGAGCAAAGATCACTCCTGGAGGAGATTGAGGACATGGAAACTGACACCTTGTGAGATAAGATAAAGCAGCAGCTCTCAAAAGAGGTTTTTTCTCTTTCTGTATCCGTGAGCCTCTCTGTTTCTATGGTCAAATACCTCCGTCATCTCGGAGACGTCCATGGCAACGTGAGCCCCCAGCGAGGCCGTTGATAGGGAAATTAAATGAAATAATCCCATTTTACGGAACGCTTTCTCAGACCCACAGAGGGCAACGTGAGGCCACTCATGGTGATTACATTTGCATATTTTGTAAAGCAGTTTGAGAGTGAGAGGAGCGTTAATATGGGCGTCTTTGTCTAATAAAGATAATCGCTAAGGAATGTGTCCAATGCATCAGATTGTAGGCTGGCTGATAAACATATCAAAGTGGAAATGTGAATAATCTCATTGAGTAATAATAATGCTGATTCAAAGCAAATGTACTGAAGGAAATCAAAATGTCACATGGATTTATTGTGTAAACACATATTCCGCCATCATTTGACATAATAATCATCTATAAACTCAAACTGTGCTCCTTATTTTCACGTCTGTAACACTATTAAAGCATTAGGTGTTTAATTTCTATCAGAGCCTTCTGTGCTGATAATGCTTCAGCTCATAATTCTTTAAGATTTGGGAAAATATACAACAAATGGCAAGTTTATCCATGTAAATATTCCCCAGGATTTAACCAAATACAGTGTTGATCCAAACCAAATGTTTGTAACAAGACCATCAGCTATTTTTGGATGCATGCTTGCTGACGCCTCCAGCATGATGACATTGTTCTCTGTGTAATCTCCTCAGTTCGGGCCACACTGCATCTTCCTGTTTGCCGCCTCTGAGTAGAAAAGTGGCCAATTCTTCTGAATCTATTTCATCTTTTTTGCGTCGTAGCCAACTCGCTCCTGCTGCCAGGACAGACGCACCAGACGGCTCTGAGAGAAAAGCTTCGCAGATTTCTTTTTTACTTTTCGGTGATCACATCCCAGAATGCTCCTAAAGTCTGTGATTAAGTTGTTTTTGGTGACCTTGTGTGCACTAACACAGAGGAGGCGTCATGAAGACAAATGTAAAATAGCTGCTGATTAACTGGTTGGTGACAAAGCAACAGTATCAGCAAACGCACAAAGTCCAATTAAAGGGACATTTTTGCCAACTTAACTGACTATACTTTTAAGATTGACTTTTATATTGTTTTATATTTTGTCACATAGCACAGTTTGTAATAATAATGGTGCATTTTGAGGTACTTGTATGGTGCTACCTTCTATTTCTACTCCACTAGGCTACATTTTGGAGGCAAATATTGTACTTTTTACTCCACTAATAGTTACTGAGTTAATAGTAGTTACTTTGCAGATTTAGATTATTAATACAAAATATAAATCAATAATACATTATGATACTTTATTATAGATAAAACTGCCAACTGACAGCAAGTGGTATTTATGTTGTCGCTGTTGCAAAGACAACTGGATCGGATATAACAGAATAAAGTTTTAGTGCTGCTCATTTTTGAGGGTTTTTAGAGGAATAGTTTTTTTTGGGGGGAGTGGTGTCCTAGAGGTTAGAGAAGCAAGCTGGAGACTGGAAGGTCGCAGGTTCAATCCCACGGACCGGCAGGATTAATCTTGGTGGGGAAAGTGAACTACCATTTAGGTGACCCTTAACCCACAGACTGTGATTGTACTGGACAGCTTCAAGGTGTGAATATGAACAGCTGTGTGAATGTGATCAAACTTCTGAGGCGTCTGTGGTGTTTGCCGTGTAATCACTTGTTTCATGTGGTGCGCGGCGTGTCTCTGCAGCTTTCTACATGCACCACAAACCATCTCTGCAGTTAGTATAAAAGCCAATAGTGTCATTATTCTATAGCCATTACATTGTGCAATCAGCTTCATAATGATAACTTAAAGCAAAACACGTCTATTGCCACTTTAAGCTAGGAAGCAGTAGGCCTTTAAAATGATTTACACATTAATGCATCAATAATTATAATACAGTAATATAATATGATTGTAAAATGAGTGTGTCATTCTGCATAATGAGTACGCCTACTTTTACTTTGGTACATTAAGTATATTTTGATGCTAGTACTTTTACTGAAGTAGGCTAAGAGTTTCAATGCAGGACTTTTACTTGTAACAAAGTATTTCTACAGTGTAGTATTACTGTTTTTACTAAAGTAAAAGATCTGAGTTTTTCTTCCACCTCTGCAGATTTAGAACTTTATTACTACTTTTTGAAACAACGGGTCCTTGATTTCAGACTGATGTATACACTTATACTGTAAATCTGCAGACATGTCAGCTTTTGAAAAGCTCACGAATGCATCACAACACCTTCAATACCTGGATCTACACACCAGAGGGGAAACAAATCCCCATTGTTAGTTAAAGCAGTATTCAACCCACAGTTCAATCATCCTGCCCGGAGCTCACGTAGTTTATTGGAGTCCTCCCTTCCATCGATAAGGGATAAAGTCTCCTTTGTGTGTTGCTCTGAGTCTATTAACGCTTCTCAACACAGACTCCCTCTGCAGCCTCCAGACGACTCAAGAGTAAAGAAGTACACAGACTGCTGGAGCTTTACGGCACACGGCTCAGACTAGATGGGAATCTCTATGGGACGCAGCGGAGATATTCAAGATAAGAATAGAAAGTTTTTGTTACTGAGCTCTGGCTTGAGAAAAGTTGTGGTTTTGTAACTCTTTAGAGGATGAAGTTACTGTAATTTTGGAGAATGGATGTTTACACTGGGTCCACAATTACACGGTGAAGGAAACATACTTTCTGAACAGGTTTTGACGTTTCTTTTGTTTTGAGTTAAAGGGGACGTATCGTGCTCATTTTCAGGTTCATACTTGTATTTTTGGTTTCTACTAGAACATGTTAACTGTCTGTCTGGATATACCTGTATTCACCCTCTGTTTGAAACGCTCCGTTTTAGCGCATGTCTCTGTAAGACCCCCTCCTGAAAAAGTGTTTGTGGGTTGGTAGGCACTCCAGATACCCAAATGTATGAGCACAAACACTGAAAGGGGAGTTTTTTTATATATATATGTCTCCTTTAAAGATAAAGAAGTAGAATTGAAATTGCTTTATTCTCCAATTGTTGTAAATGAGAACTGTCAGCAGCATCCTGGTATATTTATAGTTTTGCAGAAAATGTCAAATGTCATTCTCCCTTTCTGCAATGTCTGCATGGTAACTATGGTAAGTTTAAAGATCGTGGTTATGGCAAGTCCTCCACATTAAATGACTAAATATGGTGTTCGTTCATGTCTTATAGAACAACACATAGAGGTGTTTTCTGAGCTGATATCAACAGCACAACATCATTTGCCTGTTACAAAATCACTGATGAAAAAGAAATCAGTTTTACGATGTGACAAGACGATGGTTATAGTTTGGTTAGGTTTAGTGAAAGAATGGTAGTACGTAGTTAAGGTTAGGTTAGACCTTTGTCATCATAATAACACGTGATTAAGGTTTGGGAACGACGTGGTAAAAACAACGTTGACTGTTGGTGAGAAACGGGAAACGAACAGCGGTCTCTTGTGATGAAGTCCAATGTTTTGTTGACCCATCCATCCACCCCGACCTCCTCCCAACATGGACGTTGTTGCTTTATATCTCCGCCACCAGCCTTCCTCCTTTGCTCCTGTCACAATTACTACGACCTCAAGTGTTCTTTGTCACTTGGATGTAAACATATGTCTTTGATGCTGTCGCTCTTCTTGGGAGGACAGCCTCCAAATGAAATACGATTGAGGTTAGGGCGAGGAAACTAAAACATTTGGTTAAGGTTTGAGAAAGGCTGCAGTTGACAAAAACACAATTAGTAATTGCAGTTCTGTGGGACTCGCTACACACCCACCCACCATCCCGACCTACACAACTCTACTTTTTGTCTCTAGGGCACACTAGCTCCTGCGTTGACATTAAATGTTGGCACTGGAGATAAATTGTGACATGCAGAATCGTCCACTATGGACATAATCTCCCCAGAGATATTGGGCTATTTATAAAATGCATTTGCAGATGACAGAGTTCATGGCTTTATCTAACCTTCAGAAAGTACTGAACCAAAGTTATGAAGGCGCTGCTCAAACATCACTTTACACATTCACCTCCGGTAACCTTTCCTTATGCAACAGTTCTCACATTATCACCATCTGCTATTGTGGCTCTCTGTAGCAGAACGAGCAACTTGGCGGACAAAAGCCCAAAGTCACTGTGCTGACTTCCTGACATCTCAGAGCACTGCAGCATCTTCAACAACCTCAAATGAACTCATGTTTATGGATTCAGCGCCATCTGTGCCCTTCACAGTGACTGGAAAAATGCATTTTTTTTCCTGATGCAATATTTGTAAATTAGGCCTTCAGGGAGAAATTGGGAATGATGCCTCGTATTTATGAATATTATCTCTAAATTTAATATGCTTCATAATTAATGACAGTAATCACAACGTTGAGGTGTTTTTTTCTGATGTTATTAAAGTGTAATTTCACATATATATATATATCCTGAAGAAGAAATGGGAGGGTAAGGACAGAGAGTTTACAAACATGGCCTTAAGGAAAAACTACAGACTGTATATAAGAAGTGGATGTAGTCACCGTGACGTCACCCATTGGGTTGTGGACTGCCGTTTTGAAGCCTCAAGCTCAGCATTTTGGCCGTCGCCATCTTGGTATTTTGCAACCAGAAGTGACACGAGAGGGTGGAGCTAAGTACAACCAAACGCTGAATAAGACATTTTTAGGCGTCCAAAGAGGTTATAATTAACTTTCATGAACTAAAAACACACTGTGGAAGGGTTAAAGTTGTAGACGAAAACACGGATAACTCCCAGACCGGACAACGCCGTGGTAGCGACCTGTCAATCACAAGGTAGCCACACCCTAAAGCATCCCCTGCTTTATGCTCTATTGGACTCTAAATGGGACCATAATTTACTAAATGAACATCATGCTGTATTGAAGAAGACTTGAAACTAGAGATTGAGACCATAAACTCATGTCTACAATGTTTACTGAGGTAATAAATCAAGTGAGAAGTAGGCTCATTTTCTCATAGACTTCTATACAATCAGACTTCTTTTATCAACCAGAGGAGTTGCCCCCTGCTGGCTGTTAGAGAGAATGCAAGTTTAAGGCACTTCAGCATTGGCTTCACTTTTCAGACCCGGAGGTTGCCCACTGGCAAAAAACGCAAAGTTACACAGGTCACATGGGCGTTTTGCATTAAGCCACATGTCTGACCTTAATTCAAGGAGAATATAGACACATTTTACAGCTTATTTGTTAAGAGAACTTGGCAAATATCAGCAAGTGGAGTCATAATTTCACTTTGTAGAGAAGATTATTCAGAAGACTTTGATGCAAATAAAAAAAGACAAGTTGTTTTGGAGAATGCACAAAACAAATTTGTAACGCTTACTGCCAAGACATGCAGAATTACCGACATCAGGGGATGATTGATCCAGTGTTTTTTCATCTTCTTGCATGCTGAGTTTAAGTATTGCAGTTTTGTTCGGGGAATCAGCACGAGAGGAATGCCATAATGATGTGTTTCCACTGCCACTGATTTGGATTGGCCCGTTGCCTCTCAGTGCCATGTTGTCAGTGAAGACACAACGTAAACTGAAACTGTAACTGAAATACATTTAAGTGCTCCATTGTGTGCCGGGTGCTTCTTTCTCTCTGCACAGCCTTTAGAGGGGCCGGCGTCACAGCTATCGTGAATTTCCACAAAACAAGCAATCGACAATGCGCCGCTGCATCTCTAATGGAGAGCAACATTCACAAAAGTGCAATAGTCATTTTGCTGAATGCGTGGGCTGCATGAAGAGACATGTGAGCAGGGAAAGGCCTCCACGTGCAGCACCGCGTCCAGCCTCTGCAGGGAATCTGTGCTGCAATTAATAGCCTAATGATTTTTTATTCTAAGTAGGATGGGGATTTGCTATTAAAACCCAGCTCTCCTGTTGCACGTGGACTCACACAACGTTCTCCTAACCCAAAGAAGCCCGAGGATTTGACACAGAATGTAGATTATTGATTATTTCCATAATGCAATCAGTCAAATTTAGGTGTTTCTGAGCTCCTGTGGGCTAAAGCATACAAATTATGTGACATAGTTTGAAAGTAGCTGAGCCACGATTAAATCAATGTGTCTGTACGGATCATTTATTTAAATAATATAGCTGTGCAGTTCAGCAAGGCTTCAGTGTAGAGTCTTTTTATTGACCAGCTTCACCTCTCCCTTCTCCTCCAAGGACTTTACTCTCTCTAAATACTCTCAATAACCCAGAAATGTCAAGAAAATTAAGAGTTATGGTGTTGGGAAATGTTGGATTCCCAGACTAATTGTTTCCCTCTTCTATTCCCAGTTGCAATGTACTTCACAATCCTCCATCCTTACATTCATTCCCTCTCCCAACCCCCACCCAGCATCCAGCACACCCAGCAGGGACTCCCCGCTAATGGAGTCAGCTCTTGTTACTGCAGGCTTTGTTACTGGCCCGAGGACTCCTCTGTTTACCTCCCATTTAGTGAAAACAGAACAGGTGCAGAAAAATGGAGCACAAGAATGTAAAAAAAAAAGGACTGTATGATGTTACAGCCAATGCCTGTGTTTATTCTTCATGAGGACAAAGATGCCAGGTAACTAGAGGAGGTACAGTATGCTGCTTTTACAGAAAAAAGTACATTCTGGTCCAATGAAAGTTTGATAGCGACATCCATCAGTGGACATAAAGCAGGGGAAGCCCATTTGGGAGTTGTGAAGAATGGAGGAACAGCCCTCAAACAGCCTAAAGCCGAGAGATTTAAACCCATTAAACATCTTTATCAAATATGAAGAGTCATTTACAGCAGTCGGTGAAATATGACTCCCCTTTGTCTCCATAAAACCTCAGAACTCATAAACTAGTGATGTTATTTCAACTCTCAGAGTGATGGAGGAAGCAGTTATACTGTTTAGGAAAAGTTATTGAACATATAATGTAATATAAAGTCCAAACTGTGCTGTATTACCTACAGTAGCAATCTGAGTTGCTAGATTTTACTTTTAAAGACGCATTTTGGTATTTTTCTCAGGAGGAAAACTTTGTCGCAAAAAGTTGGATTTGGAAACTCTAGATGTTTTTACCAGTGGACAACATCCGGGTCTGAAAAGTGAAGCCAATGCTGAAGTGCCTTAAACTTACATTCTCTCTAACAGCCAGCAGGGGGCGACTCCTCTGGTTGCAAAAAGAAGTCTGATTGTATAGAAGTCTATGAGAAAATGAACCTACTCCTCACTTGATTTATTACCTCAGTAAACATTGTAAACATGAGTTTATGGTCTCAATCGTTAGTTTCAAGTATCTTCAATACAGCATGATGTTCATTTAGTAAATTATGGTCCCATTTAGAGTCAAATAGACCATAAAGCAGGGGATGCTTTAGGGCGTGGCTACCTTGTGAGTGACAGGTCGCTACCACGGCGTTGTCCGGTCTGGGAGTTGTCCGTGTTTTCGTCTTACACCTTTAACCCTTTCACAGCGTGTTTTTAGTTCATGAAAGTTAATTATAACATTTTTGGTCGCCTAAAATGTCTTATTTAGTGTTCAGTTGTACTTAGCTCCATTGGCTCCATTTGGCGACGGCCGAAATGCCGAACTCGAGGCTTCAAAACAGCAGCCCATAAACCAATGGGTGACGTCACGGTGACTACATCCACTTCTTATATACAGTCTCTGGTTTCGACATATCCGAGATGTAATACTGCAACAAATTCATGGCTCCAAACAACATAGCCACACTGGAGACTTCATTATATCGCCCCAAAATTAACCTGAAGAAAGACCAATAAGGCCGGCTGGACCAAATGGTCAGTTTATACAAAAAACAACCATGATTACCCCCTCTACAAAGCAGACAAGAAGATAAAGCATGCTTTTCAGGACAGGGGAACTGTCATCAATACGTATCTGAAGGTTTTGACTACTGTGACTTTTAGTGAAAATATAAAATAGATACACATGTCCCATTATTCATTTATTTGCCTGCTCTATCCTCCCTTTTACTTGTTTCTTTGTTTCCCCCACCTTCCTTCCATCTATCCTTAAATCCCTCCCCCAGCCACACCCAGGTGTAAATCTCTCCTTTCTGCCATTAAGAGTTGACCTCCCACAGGCACTCGATGAGGACGGAGAGGTTGGCTTGGTGACCATTGATCCACCGGTTAGCTCATTGATGCCTCCCCCCATCTCAGCATCAGCAGCCCCCCTGGGGAGCAATAAGAGGCTCGGTGGTGAACACCAGCTCCGACAGTAAAGGACATTAGAAAGCCAACAGTCAAGTCTGGGCATTGGCCTCGCTGGATAAATCACAGTGACAGGTCATGATTGAATGGTTGTATTTATGTTTCCTTGGAAAGCAGTGTGTCTTATGGGAAGCATAAATCATTTGGTTTATGTAAATGCACACACAAAAATCACTTTTAGTGTTTTGTGGGTATTTTTGTGTTCTTGGTGATCACATTTTGAGCTTTATACTCATTTCATTCATTCATTATCATGTCGCTTGCTGCTGACATGAACGGCTTTTCCGGCACTCGGTCTAAACGATATAAGGATATTCCTTTAACGCACTGAGCCACACAGGCCAAGTATACCCAAGTTTGATTTACCCTACACAAGGTGCTATTCCCGGCCTCTTTGAGAGGCAAAGTGTTCAAAAATAGAAGCTCAAATAGGCCAAAGGCAGCTGAGTTTGTTGTAAAACCTCTCTGTTAATGCACTTCAAACTACAACACAGACCATCACTGAAAGCTTTAAAATGTCACCGTACAGTAGGTCTCCCCTCATCTAATATTAGACCCCTCATACTGTACTACAGGGAGACACTGAAGAACAAGAACAACAACAAGTATATACAGAGTATACCTCTAATGGCTGTGGATGTGAGTTTTTTTAATGGAAGTAGACTACTCTCATTCTCACTCAAATAGCTGTTTCTTTATTTTGCGGTTATTTTTATGACTCAGCTTCTTGTCCTTATTGAGACAGAAAAGTGTAAAGGAAAAGTTAATTTGCTTACTTGCGTAGATCTTTACATAAATTCCAAGACATTCAGGCTGGACTCATACACCGTTCGTAGCTATACAAAAGTCAGTAGTCCCACAAAATTTGTGTGTAATTAACGTAATTGTGAACCAGGAAATCTAAACACCATATACACTCACCAGCCACTTTATTAGGCTGTTTATTACCTGTTCAATTGCTTGTTAACACAAATAGCTAATCAGCCAATCACATGGCAGCAACTCAATGCATTTAGGCATCTAGACGTGGTGAAGACGACTTGCTGAAGTTCAAACCGAGCATCAGAATGGGGAAGAAAGGGGATTTAAGTGACTTTGAACGTGGCATGGTTGTTGGTGCCAGACGGGCTGGTCTGAGTATTAAACTGCTGATCTACTGGGATTTTCACGCACAACCATCTCTAGGGTTTACAGAGAATGGTCCGAACAAGAGAACAGATCCAGTGAGCAGCAGTTGTGTGGATGGAAATGCCTTGTTGATGTCAGAGGTCAGAGGAGAATGGGCAGAGTGGTTGGAGATGATAGAAAGGCAACAGTAACTCAAATAACCACTCGTTACAACCAAGGTATGCAGAATACCATCTCTGAACGCACAACACGTCCAACCTTGAAGCAGATGGGCTACAGCAGCAGAAGACCACCCGGTACTAGCACCGGCCACTTTATTAGGTACACCCTGTACCTAATAAAGTGGCCGGTGAGTGTATATGTGCATTGATAGGTTTCTTTCATCTGTTCTTTTCTTCATACTGGAACAGCAGCTCTAGCTTTCTATCTGTATCTCAGTACAACTAATGTGGGGACAAATCCACGATCCTTATTCAAGAGCATCAAAAAGCACAGCGATTCGGCAAAAGCTCCCCCGACGACACAGTCCATCGTGGCTTTAAGTTGATCTTTTAAACATTAACAGTTGAGCTTTGTGTGTTTGTGTGATGAACTGGGATTGCAACAGATTGCAGCAAAGAGGGAAAAAAGGGAAAAACGACAGACTGCAGCAGCTTCATGTTGGCTTTCATGTTGGCTTTCATTCAACCATTTGGTGTTTTTTGTTGTACTGAATACGTATTATAGATTTTTCTCTGGTATATTGCATTGAAGTGCAGACTGCAGGGTGATGAAGCTGCATGTCCACCAGTTTGAAGAAAGGAATAGAAGTCTTTGAAAATTAAACCATCTTTCTTGTGTTGTGATAATAATATTAAAGCTCCAAGGCTGAGAAATAGTTAGAAACCTACAACGATACCCACAATCTTCAACACCAATGTTACTCTTGCTCCAAAGCTGTACATTGTTAAGAACACCAGAGTATAATTAATGTTTTTCATCCAAGAAAATGGCATTTCAGGCTGTCTGAGAAAGAAAAAGCTGCATGCAGTGATGCACCAGTGAGTTTTCCAGCATGTAGGGCAGCTTATATGGCACTGTATCATGTTTTATCCACTGGAAGAGCAACCTTGAGGGCATTGCATCATGTTTTCTTGCACACGTAGCCACCGTAGAGTATCATATCGTATCAACAACAACGGCATCCGCAAGCATTCATCTACAGAGGGAACTTAGGCTGCGTTTTTTTATTATTTAAAACTTGATCGCCCCGGGCCATTAATTAACTTCAAATTTGCATCTAAATCATCATCATAAAAGGTACAAATTAAGGTGTAGATACAGGTTATGTTATTTTGTACATTTTAAGGAGGTTTAACACTTTGATCCATTTTAATTAGATTCTAAAGTTTTACATTTTAAGGAAATGTTTCCATTAAAATGTACCAATTTTAACTGAGAGCATGCAGATGAACCGCTGAGACGTTCTCCTCTATCGCCTGCAGAGTCAGTCGAACAGCCTGTAGAATAAAACACTGCCGATAATGTAAAGTGAGTCAACACACCTCTGTTCTCTCCTCGACGGTCAATGCTGGAAAGTCAGAAATTTGCAAGTTGTAATCGGTGCAAAACGATTGAACGATGAGCGACTTTGGTGATAGCAGCGTTTGAAGTTTGTAGTTTTTATTGTTTGGAGGAGAGACATGAATCCACAGACACATTACAGACAGGAGCTGCAGAAACTTCACCTTCATCAACCTGCAAAGAAACAAAGTTATAGACTTCAGAACGAAACAGATTCAAACTGACAAACTGACAAAGTCTAATTCTTTTGAATGCGAGACTCAGTTTACCTCTCAGAGTCTCTACAGTCTCAAGGCTGTTCATTCAAAACCCACCTGGACTGTTTGTGTTTTCCTACTGTCAACCCTCAGAGGACTGTCTCATGAAGGTGAGATCATAGATCAGACTCAGTGTCATGTCTGACTTAATCCATTTATAATGAAGGTGAAAGGTTTGAGGCGGCTTTAACATTATTTAATACAGCTATTCTCAACCACTGGTCCGCGACCCACTGGTGGGCCTCAGAGAGACACCTAGTGGGCCGCGAAGGTGCTGTCAAATTGTTAGATTAACCGCTATTCTGTATTTCAGAGGTTGTAGCAGGCTCACTTTTAAAGCGAAGTGAAGATACTGCATCATATGAAACTAGAAAACCTAATGAATCCATTGGTACCAACCGTGTCATGCTAGCTTGTCGGG
>CAKAOI010050397.1:14199-30001 GCA_916701655.1 Sebastiscus albofasciatus
AAGGAAATGTTTCCATTAAAATGTACCAATTTTAACTGAGAGCATGCAGATGAACCGCTGAGACGTTCTCCTCTATCGCCTGCAGAGTCAGTTGAACAGCCTGTAGAATAAAACACTGCCGATAATGTAAAGTGAGTCAACACACCTTTGTTCCCTCCTCGATGGTCAATGCTGGAAATTCAGAAATTTGCAAGTTGTAATCGGTGCAAAATGATTGAACGATGAGCGACTTTAGTGATAGCAGCGTTTGAAATTTTCAGAGGACTGTCTCATGAAGGTGAGATCATAGATCAGACTCAGTGTCATGTCTGACTTAATCCATTTATAATGAAGGTGAAAGGTTTGAGGCGGCTTTAACATTATTTAATACAGCTATTCTCAACCACTGGTCCGCGGCCCACTGGTGGGCCTCAGAGAGACACTTAGTGGGCCGCAAAGGTGCTGCCAAATTGTTAGATTAACCGCTATTCTGTATTTCAGAGGTTGTAGCAGGCTCACTTTTAAAGCGAAGTGAAGATACTGGCATCATATGAAATTAGAAAAACGAATGAATCCATTGGTACCAACCGTGTCATGCTAGCTTGTCGGGAAGGAGGCTAAATAACACTCCAAAATTACGCTAAATTTTGGTGAGGAAAAACTGCCATGGTCATTTTCAAAGGGGTCCCTTGACCTCTGACCTCAAGATATGTGAATGAAATTAGGTTCTATGGGTACCCACGAGTCTCCTCTTTACAGACATGTATGTCACAGATGCAGTAACACAAAATCGAGCAATTTTTGAAACCAGTAAAAGTGTGTGGTGAGGAAATATGACCCTGAATACTGCTGAATATTTATGTGGGTCATTACACATGACGGTGGCATCACACATATTTATAGCCCAGTTTGTCATTTATGTGGGAAGGTATGCCTTGGAAATTTATGAACACTCAGAAGTGGGCCTCGAGTTACAAAAGGTTGAGAACCCCTGATTTAGTACATGTAAATGGATTGTTCTCCCTTAAAAAATCCTTAAACCATGCAGATAAACCATTAAAATACACTGAATAGGAAAGATAGGATTGTCTAAAGAGTTTTTATAAAAACCTTTATATATCATAATCCATTAATTTATCCAATAATTAACCTCACATTTGCATATTAATTGAACAATTAAGGTTGATTAAGGAACAAATAAAACAGATTCACATTGACAAAGTCAGCCTGCGTAAGACTGAGTTCACTGCACAGCTCAGCTGGTAAAGAAAGAGCTTTACAGTCTGAAGGTCATGGGTTCAAACCCCTCCTGGACTCTTTGTGTTTTTCCTTCTGTCCATAAACATGTCTCTTATAGTGAAAAGCCTGCCTTAACTGAGCCTCACAAACTGAACCAAGATCGGTCTGTTTCATGAAGACTTTCAGAGCCGATCAGAGCCTGAATTCATCAAAACGTCTCAGAGGAGGAAACCAAACTGAAGAAAAGTTCTCTGAGAGGAAAGTGTTTGATTCTTCTCTAAGGACGAAGAGTAAAAACACTTCATCAGCTTTCCTAACAAGTGAAGTGACTCATATCTCAGCTGAAATGTATCAGAGCTGCAGAGGAGTTTGACCTGTCAGCGGCTCCCACTGATGTTTTGGGAACGATTGATGACATTAAACTTATTCACAAAAAAGTATTATTCATTTATCCATAAACACAACTTTGAGGTGAAGTTCTGAATTTGTCTGAATAACTAATGGAATGTTTGTCCTTAAACAATGAAGATAATCCTTTAAAGACGCTTAATGGGAAAGATAGGATTAGCTCAAATTAAAAGCCTGAAAAAAACATTTTGAGGGTTTAAAAAAACATTTTTAAAACCAAGTGTAGAAAGTTTTCCAGCATATAGAGCAACCTAGAGGGCACTTTATCATGTTTCCTTACACACTGGGCCACCGTAGAGGGCACTTTATCATATTTTACCTACCATAAGCGCATTCAAGAGGGCTCTTTTGCGGCAAGCGATACATGAAGTATATTCTGTCAAAAGCGTACCAATGGTGGAACTACTCACATCTGGAAACCGTAAAGAAACAGTGTTAAAAAAGAAGCTCTGGTGCCTCAGAAAAGGACAACAGTGACAAAAGAAATGTTAGAAAGAACGTTTTTACAAGGTGTTGTGAAGTTTCCATATAAATGCAAATAAGTATGAAGTCATTCCTTGATTGGTATCTGTATGCTGCATCCTTCTGTTAGTACAGAACGGGGCAGTACTTTAATTTCTTATACACCGCCTATCTATCTAAACAGTAGAAGATACACTCACCGGCCACTTTATTAGGTACACCTTGCTAGTACCGGGTGGTCTTCTGCTGCTGTAGCCCATCTGCTTCAAGGTTGGACGTGTTGTGCGTTCAGAGATGGTATTCTGCATACCTTGGTTGTAACGAGTGGTTATTTGAGTTGCTGTTGCCTTTCTATCATCTCCAACCACTCTGCCCATTCTCCTCTGACCTCTGACATCAACAAGGCATTTCCGTCCACACAACTGCCGCTCACTGGATATGTTCTCTTGTTAAGACCATTCTCTTCAAACCCTAGAGATGGTTGTGCATGAAAATCCCAGTAGATCAGCAGTTTAATACTCAGACCAGCCCGTCTGGCACCAACAACCATGCCACGTTCAAAGTCACTTAAATCCCCTTTCTTCCCCATTCTGATGCTCGGTTTGAACTTCAGCAAGTCGTCTTCACCACGTCTAGATGCCTAAATGCATTGAGTTGCCGCCATGTGATTGGCTGATTAGCTATTTGTGTTACCAAGCAATTGAACAGGTGTGCCTAATAAAGTGGCCTGTGAGTGTATAGTATACTGTAGTGAGTATAGAGAATGGGGTTGGGATGCACTGGCAGTCCCGTCTGTTTTGGTTCCCATAAATTATTCCTGAATCTTTTGATACGGGCTCGTGATTAATTTGGAGGCTGGTCGGCTCATTTTGAAGCATTAAAGTCTTTATTTTTGGGGGATTTTCTGAAAAGTCTGTCAAGAAAATTAAATGTGCATTTTGCTTCCAGAAAGCAAGTGTCTGAAAAAAGTGGGTGGACATGTTTCTGACAGAAGAAGAGGAGCTCCTAACCGCTGCACTACAGACTATCTTTGATCATTCAATGGAGCATCTTTATGAATTACTTCATGTAAATGCATTTGGCATCTCGACTGCAGCATTAACGCTCACTATACAGAGAGGTACGTTATAAAAAGAGAAACCTTTTACGTCACATCCGAATGAGGTGTCTGTTTCATATTTATTTTTGTAAAAGGAATAGGATCTACTCATGTTTGCTCCAGGCAGGAAGCTCGTTACATAAATGTATATTTTAAGGGCTTTTGATGAGTGTGTGTCTTTGTGGGTGTCTGTCTGTGAATGATACGCCACTGTGTGCTTCCCACCTCTTGCTATTCAGGCCGTTTCCTCACACTTTTCTGTCCTGTCCTCCCACTGCTTCCGACAATCCTCTCTGCCTCTCAGACACCAGTAAAGGCCTGCGTGAACATCATTTGTCAGTGAGTCATGAACGATTTTACTTACATGGGCATTGGGCATTCGGAGCAACGAGGAAATCCACCTTATGTAAGCGTCTCGTACTGGTTATGGATGAATGGGAGCAGGATTGATGGTATTTTAGCAGCACAGGCCTGCAGGGAAAACAAACAGCGTAAGTTGTTACGTCTGTGTTTGCCCAACGGTGAGAGCATAGAGATGTGAGAGCAGTATTGTCAGATCCTTTACTTGAGTAAAAGCAGCAATAACACAATGTAAAAATTAGGGCTGTCAAAGTTAACGCGATAATAATCAGTAACTCTAAAGCTGGAGTGGAGATACCGTCATCATATGAAACTAGAAAACCTAATGAATCCATTGGTACCAATCATGTCATACTACTTGACACAATGAGGCTAAATAACGCTCCAAACTTACACAAAGTTTTGGCGAGGGAAAACTGGCATGGCCATTTTCAAAGGAGTCCCTTGACCTCTGACCTCTAGATATGTGAATGAAAATGGGTCTATGGGTACCAACGAGTCTCCCCTTTACAGACATGCCCACTTTATGATAATCACATGCAGTTTGGGGCAAGTCATAGTCAAATCAGCACACTGACACACTGACAGCTGTTGTTGCCTGTTGGGCTGCAGTTTGCCATGTTATGATTTGAGCATATTGTTTATGCTAAATACATTACCTGTGAGGGTTTCTGGACAATATTTGTCATTGTTTTGTGTCATAAATTGATTTCCAATAATAAATATATACATACATTTGCATAAAGCAGCATATTTGTCCACTCCCATGTTGATAAGAGTATTAAATACTTGACAAATCTCCCTTTAAGGTATATTTTGAACAGATGCAATCGCAATTAACTATGGACTATCATGCAATCATTCACAATTAAATATTTTAATCGATTGACAGCCCTAAAAATTACTTCAATACAGTATGAGTCAAGTAAAAACAACTCTATTTCCCTCTGAAATGTAGTAGAATTATAGTAGCATAAAATGGAAATGCTTAATTACTTGAATAAATGTATTTATTTACTTTCCACCATTGATTACTCCTGAAATATGAATTTTGAAGTCACTGAAGGATCTTGAAGATATCATCCACAAATTCATTTTTGCTCCAGGAAAGCAGAGCGTGTGCTAAAGATCCAGATAGAAATGTCTGACCAATCAAATAACCTGACAGACTGTAGGAGCAGCAGTGTAGTTAAATCAATAGACATTTAGAGGCCAGTCGAAAGCAGCCTTTGTGCCGCTGTACACACACATTACAACAATCCTTCACAGACACAAAGCAGCATCTCTTTTTTTAAACCTAATGTTGAAGGAGACTGAGTTCGTCAGCTCATTTATGCCTCGACAGACGAAACACTCTTCTGCGTGTTTCAGATCTTGCCATTAAAGATGCCATTAGCAGCAAATGAGATACCAGAAGATGCCATTTGTTTCGCTGTTTATTAATGTGTCACACATGTTCAACACCTCGCGCCTTCACCTTCGGATCTGCACAGGGGAGTGCCAGCGTTAATGTGAGCATGTGTGCACGTTAATGGCCTCCTCGGGCTCTTAGCGTTAACGCTTTTAAACTGAAGTTTGGGTGAAAGCAGGCAGATGTAGAGTTTCTGTTGTAATCATTGCTGCTTTTAAATTAGATTGGATGAATGTTCGGGTACATTGTGAGCCAAGATGAGGGGTTATTTGGTGTTTTGTTGCATGTCTCCTCAGGGGAGAGTATTCAGATAAAAACAGCCTTTTACTAAAATATGAGTCTGTGAAGTGGAGGAGAGGAAAATCAACTGAACCACAGAACATTCAAAACAAAACCTTCTCTGTATGCTCTGATGTGCAGGCAGAAAGTAGTGGAGAGTGGTATGTTTTTATGGGGTTTCTTGTTCTGTGCAGTTCTTTGAGAGAATCACAATGTTTTCTCAAGAAGAATAAATAACAAAACCGAGAGTGTACCGCGACGCTGGCAGTTCTGTAACGCCAGAAACACATCAAGCAGCAGCCAAGTGCGGCCTGCAGCCATGCAATGTCTAAGGAAAGATACGGTAGCCGCTCCGAGCTCAGCGAGCTGCTGCCGTTTGATTCTGTGGCGAGGTGCGGCCGAACTAAAAATTAGGGATAGAGAGTACCCACAGCCAATCAGTCAACAGTAAAGGAGTCCTGTGACTCCTGTGACACGTGAACCTATGTTACAAGGAATCTGTTTCCGCCTGAAACACACAAACACGCCTGCCGGCCACAGAAAGATGTGATTATTGCTGTCACTGCTTGGTGAGCTAACATTAGTATGTTAACATGCTTGCAGCAAGGCTTATTGAAAGAGACCGGGACACGGTCTCGAGCTATGAGGTGTGATACATTCGCAGTGTAACTGGAGCTGAGGTCGTGCGTTGCTATTGGCTCAATTTCGGTGAGTGCAGACCAGATTTTACTGCGCATGTGTTGTACCACAATGACGCGATGATGATGCGTGACATCTCCGCTTGGGTCACAGAGGGAACGCTAACATGCTGAGGTAATATTTACCAGGATCACCATTTTAGTTTAGCCTTTTAGCATGCTTACATTTGCTAATTAGCACTAAAGAAAGTGATGGGAATGTCAGGTATTTGATCATAAATCAAAGTATATGTGTCTCAAGAGAAAAGGTTAAAGGATTACCGAATTTATTACAGTTCATCCTGAGGGGAACATGAATGTCGGTGCCAAATCTCACAACAATCCATCCAATAGTTTTTGAGATATTTCAGTCTGGACCAAAGTGGTTGACCAGCTGACTGACATTGCCGTCCCTTGATCCACTAGCATGGTTAAAAAGCTCTGCAGTTTCTACACGGCTCATCTAACGCGGACGTAAACACCCCTTCAAATTAAAGCCGAGAGTCTGCACTTGTTTCCTTCTAAAATTAATGTGCAGGCGTAGAGAGCCAGCACAATAAAATGTGTCAGAGTTGATTGCATGGGGATGCTCTGACAGCTTCTATAGCACAGTGGGGGTTTCTCATCCTGTATGCACGCGCTTAATAATATAAACTTACTGCGTGGGTGGTGAACACCCGCTTGCTTGTATTCTTACAAATGTCAATGCTATCTCTAAAATTGGCTGTTTTTGACAAGCGCTACATGCAGTATGTGTTGATTTTTCCTTAAAGCTGCAGAGTGTGTTAAAATGGTCCTGGTCCTCCTAACCTGTTTATCAGAACCAGCTGAGCCATTTCTTGGCTGCATTTTTGGGTTTCTTCTCCGTCTGGGAATTGAAAATGTTGAACAATAGGATGAACTGTGTAGGATGAGTAGGATAAAGTCTTTTGTTCCAAATGAATCCAGGCCTTCTTCCACACGTGCAAATCCAATTAGAGGGACCAGAGGAGTTGGCTTTCCCCTGCTGCTGCCTGACACATTTACAGAGCCTCATAAAGAGGCATCCCAGGCAGCACACTATTAACCACGAACGCCCCTGAACTAATCGACAGCATGCAAAACCCCAGTGAACCTGTCCCTGCTGCTTTGCAAAAAAACCAAACCGAATATGCAAACAAATGCTCTTGTGTGTTTTTCGTTAAATGAACAGACACCGCTGCAGATTTGCTTTATATTTAGCACACTTGCTCTACACACAGTGAAATAAAACAAACACAAGCAGAGCAACAAATGCAGTCATTCTCATTTGAATATCACTGACCTTGTTTCCTCCCCCGCTGGACATGTCTGTAAAGTGTTTTCCAGCACTGCATGGGCTCTGCGTCCTCTGACTGTAACAGAAACATAATTGCAGGAGACATTAAGGAAGTTTTAATTAAAAAGTCTGCAAAATGGAACGAACTGGGAAATATTCTCAAGTTTATCTGGCATCAAATAAAGCCAAGCATCACAGATGACTCAGGCGGTCAAACATAATGGAATAAAAGTTAATCTTGAGGGCACTGACACATTTAATTACTTTTGAAGCAGTAATTTATGCCCTTCACATCCTTAGTGGAAGTCATAAAGAGTAGGAAACATGATGAGTCAAGGTGTCGGACTGTAAGCTGAGCTCAGCGGTTCTCCCCGGCCCAGTGACCCACTGTCCGACTGATCCAGTTTCAACTGCACCTCCTCCTCTTATGTCACTCAATGCATCACCCCTCCCTCCCTCTCCTTTCTTTTCCTTTGCACGCCACCACACTGCGACATTACTTCCCATAAACCTCAGAGCACTGCAGTGACAAGCTGGGAGAATCACTTTTTGTGCAGAGCCTCACTGCACTCGGACATAAAGAGCAGCACAAAACCACTATTTATATGATGATTAATGAAATGGTTGACCATGTAGGTAAAATGCACACACACAGGGGGATATAACCAGCGGGCAACTCCGCGGTCTAAGAAGTGAAGCCAATGCTGAAGTACCTTAAACGTGCATTCTTTCTAACAGCCAGCAGGGGGCGACTCCTCTGGTTGCAAAAAGAAGTCTGATTGTATAGAAGTCTATGAGAAAATGAGCCTACTTCTCACTTGATTTATTACCTCAGTAAACATTGTAAACATGAGTTTATGCTCTCAATCGCTAGTTTCAAGTCTTCTTCAATACAGCATGATGTTCATTTAGTACATTATGGTCCCATTTAGAGTCAGATAGACCATAAAGCAGGGGATGCTTTAAGCTGGGCATACTATGTCCACTTCTTACATACAGTGTTGAAAATACAAAAGCACATGTGCAATCAGCCTAAAGGAGATTGTGAGAGAACGCGTCATAAGCCAACCATTGCATGTACGTAACTTGCATTTTCCATCATGAGACAGATGCATCTAATACTGTTGAAGAGGATTAAACTAAACCGATTAAGGAAATCAAATTCAACACTGACCTATGCACGGTGGCAGCGACCTACAGTCCAGTAAAGGCTTTCTCACTTTCTTACTGCTAATCTCACTGTAGCCAAAATTATGTTAGAGTGTTGGTAAAACATTATTATCTTCCCCTGTAGGTGATGGATTCCTTCATCCGCATCTCTGCCTGGGTGTCTGGCAGTGTGATATAATTTTATTTCACATATTGCACTGGAGCGTTTGCACAATTTGTACGGTTCTTTAGCTCCTGAATTTATGGTCGTACATCACATTTAGGAATGGTTTCCTTACGGTGCAGGATTGGGTTGCACCAGCTATTTGTAAATCCCCCCTTAAGTTTGCGTGTCAAGTTCTTATACTATCACGGTTCAAACAATTGATTTACTAAATTGGGTTGCACCATTAAAAGTTTTCTAGTAAAGACCTTAGGGTTGAAAACACTTTGGGATTCCTCATCCATTTTTTAAGACGTTTCTCAGCTGGAAAAATGTGATTCACTGTAACAAATCAAACAGTTAAAATTAAACATTTATACATTTGGTGCATTTGAGACCATCTTTTAGGGGCTGGCATTGATGAATTCTGCATTTTGCTTCTTTTGAGCAAAGATTGTTTTGCAGAGTTTGGTAATTAGTTGTGTCTATCTAAGTGCCTATCTGAGGAGCGTAATTAATGCATACCATCAGGAAACAAACCATTTATCATCCCGTGTGCAACACTTCCAAACGTAGCATATGGATTGAATCCAACATGGTCCCCTCAGGTGACTCAGACAAGAAAACAAATGACAACTCAGTGGCACCTTTAAGAGGGCTGAGGGAGGAGAGAGCCTCATTAATCAGTGGCCAGAGGGTTCAATAGCTTGACACCGTGACACTTCTGCAGGCTGCCGAGCTGAACACTGCAGATACTGTTTGTACCGACTTCACAAATGAGAAAAGGCATTATGTTGCAGAATCCCTAATGCGGTTTGGGGATGCAGAGTGATTTATAGTTTTTATGAGACGAGGCGGAGGTGTTGCTTCGGTTACGGAGGCAATTACTGTAGTTTGGATTTCATACTGGAGACAAAACTCATAACAGTGTAATGTAAAAGGGGAGAATATTTGGTAGAAAGCAATAAAATACTGAACATTTCTGTTAAGATCAACGTTTTACATCCTTACACCCAGCTCCCATTTCACACATGACTCACTAACGGCACTGTGCATAATAATGAGAGGAGATGAATGACTGATAGCTAACAACTGTTTATTCATTACTTTTAGCTAACATTTAGCTAAATATTACAGCTGTTTTATCCATGACTTTTAGCTAAGTTTGGGGAAATAAATAAGGGGTGAAATGCAAAGGGAAAATCATGCATTAATAAATAAATACATTTAAAAATAAATATAAAATAAATAAATAAAGATTTATAAATAAAAAAAATGCAAAAATGAATAAAAAAATAAAAAATAAAAGCTAATATAAATAAATAAAATAAAAATACTAAAAAATAAATATATATAAATAAATAAAAGGGAAAATTAAACAGAAGCGTAAATTAATAAGGGAATTAATACAAAGATAAATAACATGACATTTTAACCATTGATTAATGGCTACATTTATTTTTAATATTATTTTTCTACATTTAATGACATATTTATTTATTTATTTATTGAGTCACTATGACACCTGTTTATCCATTACTTTTAGCTAATTTTTAACTACCTGTATTTTAACTGTTTATCCATAACTTTATTGGACCCTTGCACCTTGTATCTTTTTATGCTGTTTACCTTTTCAGTTATTTGTATGTGAATGTCATCAGCTGACAGGAAGTACATATGGACCCAGGCTGTTGCCTAGCAACGCAATTCTGTTGCAATTCTGTTGCAATTCTGTTGCAATTCCGTCAAAATGCGCTAAAACGGAGCGTTTCAGACAGAGGGTAAATACAGGCATATTTAGGCAGACAGTATGAGGAAAATAAAGGGTTTTTTGAACATTACAGTATGTAAACATGTTCTAATAGAAACACAAAATACAAGTATGAACCTGAAAATGAGCATAACATGGGACCTTTAAAGTTATATTTAATAATAATTATATTTTTTATGGTTTGAGATTTTCAACAATTTAAAATAAAAAAGAAATTTCGAAGCAGGAATGAACCTCATATGGAAAACAGCTTCCCGAACACAATCTTGCTTGCAAAGTTTTTAAAAACGCCTAAAATGAAATTTAAAACTTTAATCTAAATCTGGATTTACTCTTTAAACAATTATTTACAGATTTCCAAAGTGGTAAGCAGAGTCCAGGTTTTCCTACTTTAATTGAAACTGTCCCTGAGAATTACACTTCAAATTAATCAACGCTTAAAAATGCATGAACACATGGTTACTCTTACCAGACATATTGTCACATAATTAATATCAAATTTAGTTATCCATCATACACTGAATGATGTTATTACGATGCTGTGTGTTACAGAAACAGCTGGAGTTTAACCACGCTGCCTGAAGCTTGTAATGTGTGAGCAGTTGGCAGTGAATCTCTCTGGAGAGTCTGAACCACAGGAAGTCCTCATTGTGAGAATGAGTAAGATGTATGAGAGGACACAGGGCAAAACATATGAAATCTCACAGGTAATGAGGACCGCTCCGGTGGCTCCAGATGCTGATGGCGATCCTGGAACAGCTGGTATTTAGCTGTAATTGCCACGCTAGGCTTTTCTGCTCTCAGGTATGTCTGGTGTTGTTCGTCGCTCCACTGGGAAACATCTTGTCTGCGTCACTCAGCTTCCTCCCTTGATTCTGCTGACACAACACCATTTTAAAGAGAGAACAAGAACAAACACACTCAGACTCTTCCTAGTGCACTCAGTGGGTCAGGTGAGGTGATCTGATCACAATGTGCTTCATGACATTACTGATGACCCACAGAGAGCAGTGCAACAATGATTATCTGGTCCCAGAAACACATGCAGAACTTAATCTGAAAACTGAATTCATGCTGCTCATGTTTACAGACCATACAAACCTGAGCGCTGACTCTCTCATTAACACAGATTAAATCAGATAAAAGATTGAGATTTGCAATTCTCCAGCCAAGCTGACCCCCACCTGAGCCCCAGTAGGGGCCATGGAAGATGGCTGGAGGTCCCAACTTGTTTTTCTTCTATTATGATTATTATTATACATATTTATTACTGGCTATTACCGACAGGCGCTACAGTTTCCATCGGAGCTCGCACCACCAGACTCACAAACAGTTTCCTTCCCTGGGCCATAAGAACTCGAAACTCTGTCAAACAGTAAATACCTCATACTTGTGCAATCATTATTTTTTATTAGTGAAATAGCTACACTATTTAAACACAGTTTTTTAATTGCACTGATCTGGAGAAGCACTCCAAACATATGTGCATCATGTGGGGAACGAATGGGTACTGTCAATGTTGTGAATGTTATGTGTAAAATGGAGGAATGAATGTGTATTGTAGCTGTCTGTTGTTTTTATTTATCTATTTTTTAACTGCACTGAGCTGGAGAAGCCTCCAAATTTTGTTGTACCATGTACAGTGACAATAAAACTGTCTATTCTATTCTATCATTATTTTTACTATTATGTATTTTTTTTATTAGTAGCATTTGCTCAGGCTTCTCTCTCTCTCTTCTCTATCAGTTTCAAATATACATGCACTCATACACATACACACGTGTGCAATACCACCTTTAGAATCACAGACTGGTATGCATATTTATAAAACAACAATAATATTGTCATATTTATTTATTTATTGTTTTGTTTTTGCATTTGGTTTTTGTTTGTTATGCTTTGTTTTGTATTCATTTCATCTATATTCTTGTTTGTGTCTATTACTATGTATTGTGTATATATTGTGTCCCTGTTTTGTGTATTGCCCTTTGCACAAATAAAAAAAGAAAGAGATGTGCAAGTTAATGCATTATTCAATTTTGGGCTACTAAGGGGAAGAAAAACAGCAAAACAAGCTGATAGACAAACAGCTCTTGCATATTATCACCTTTTAAAGATGTTATGGCTAACATGCTATAGTTACCTGATAACACATCCAGTGGATACAGAGCAACATTGAGGCCAGGGTGCGGCCAAAAAGAGTTCAATCAGAGTTTATATCTGTTTGAAACTACCACACTCGAAGGTAGGTAAGGTGTAAAGCTGTGATTACTCAGAGAGGCAAGATGTGTGATTAGTTGTTATATAACAGCGCACATTTTTATACAATCTTTACTGGAAGACATTTATAGACCATTTCACAGTTGTAAACGCTCCAAATGTGTCCCAGTTTATTTCCTGTTGCAGTGCAAGAAATATATAATTATTATTATTTATTCCTGGTTGCAGTGTATGTGAATAAGATCAGCTGACAGGAAGTATGGGCTGTTGCCAAGCAATGCAATTCTGTTGAAACGCTCTATAGTGTTGCACTCGTTTATACAGACGAATAGTAAGAATGAAAGAAAAGAGAGCTGATGAAGGAAAATTCAAACATACTTTCTCACCTCCTCATACACAGTCTCCGTGTTAAGAGGGCGTTTTGACGGATTGCTGGTTTCAGAAAGTTAGAAAAGTTGTCGGACATAGCCTCCCCTATTTTGAATTTAGAAAGGTGTGGTGGAAGGGGGTTTCGGGTGTTGCTCGACCATCCAACAAACACAAGTCCAATATTCGCTCTTATTTTAGCTCTGCTTTTGGTCTCCACCAACTGCAGCAAGCATATCTGTCTCTTTAGCTGTTAGTTGTTCTACTTTTTTCACCAGCACGTCTCTAACTTTTGTCTGTCAGTTATTTGGTGTCAGAGCGTGTAGTGGGTTTATCAGTTTATTTGACAACCGCCTGCTGCTGGTGGAAACGAGGTTGATGAGAGCATCTTATCACTTGGTTACCACAAAAACGGACAAAATGAACAGGAAACGTGAGAGGGAAAGACTGAGATAAAGAGGAATGGGCATTAGCATTAGATTTCTATACTTTACATCATTATAGTATGTGTGTCTGAGGGAGAGAAGTGGGAAACCCAGAGAAACCGGGTATAAAGTGTTGTGTTGTGCAGCCACTGTTTGAGAGGCTCCTCTGTGATTGGAGTGCATGCTCTGCCTCCTCACTCCCACGCTGTGCCACTTCTCACTCATCACTTGGAATTACCATCAGCTGTCACGTGGATGCTAACAGTCTCTGAGAGCTGTATGACAATATGATGGCCTTCACATTCATGCAGAGATACAGCTGCAGGCCTTCTGTAAGTAAGAGCGTTGGGTCTCTGAGCTGTGGCGAGGCAAATAACCTTGAAAATATTGAAAAAGAAAATATATGTAAGAGTGGAAAAATTCATGGCTGCCAGTAAAAAAAAAGCAAGCATTTAAACCTGCTGGTGCTGCACAGAGTGAAGTGCTGCAAAAATGGGTCTAACAAAATGGAGCATTTTAGCATCTTTCAGCTCATTGTTTTGTATTTCCGGTCTGCAACTTGACTATTTTGGTTCAATTTCTGCTTTAATCAACCTTGTTTGCAGCAAGAGGCAGCTGTTTTCAGTCAAAAAACCTTTGATAATCCAACTGTACACAACCTGTCCAGCACCAGACAGCAATCCAGACAAAGTTAGCAGCTAGCTGGTGAACATAGTGGAGCATTTAGCAGCTAAATTAGAGTGGGTGGAGACCAAAACAGAGCTAAAAGGGGAGTGAAAATCAGGCTGAAACAAGATCCCAAATGAATGCTTATGTTGCTATCTGCTATCTTGTGTAATTGCTGCCCTAACAAGGTAAAAGTCTCATTTTCAAGGCACTAATAGTGTTGCAAATGATCTCCACCTACAGTACATACATGTGCACATCATCCTTGCAAGAGAGCTGAATCATTTGTTTAGCATATAAAGTATCTATAATTCAACATCCGTGTGTTTCCCACAGTGAATAGGTCACATCGGCTGCTCGTACTCTTCCGCAGCTCATACAAATACAACCACCCACACACACATTCATGATTTGCATTTTAGTGTACAGACTGTACAAATGTAGAACTTTGATTTTTCATTATGGCGTTTGAAGTTAACAGATATTTGTGGAAACCACTTGGGAGAGACCCATACACGTGTGTGTGCCTGCTTTCAAGGCGAATCAATGCTACTGCTTTAAAGAGCATAAAAACACTGTTGTACTGCTCTGTTCTGGCTTCAGTTTAATCAGTGGAGTCACAACAGGTGTGTTGGCAAAAACCTCTAATGGAAAACACCTGCTGAGGCATCGATGAGGTGCAACAATATCTTCTACTACTCTCTACTTGTGCTGCTGCAGGGACCATTGCTATACTTCTACAATAATCACCCTGATGGATTTTTATTTTGCATTTATTACTGATATGATCTCAACTATGGCTACATACCAAAGCAGAACTCATATGGACTCATAAAGTGGATTTATTCCATTGGATTCAATTCACTGGACTCATTTCTTGGACTTATTTTGGTGAACATCTTGTGTTGGATTTGTTACATTAGTATTGGACCAACTGTAGTGTAATCCTATTTTTATACTGCAATTCCATTGTTATATTTTCTACTAGAGGGGATCTTTCTTTCCTAAAGTTTCTACCATTTCCTGCCTTTTGTGCTACGAGTTTAGTCTTCCAAGAGAGATTTAGCTGGATTAGGAACTGTTTTTGTTTAGACATTTTATGTGATATTGGACTACACAAATAAACTTGACTTGACTTCATTTGACACTGAATACTATATATTTGAGATGATCATATTGATCATATATTTGGTTGCACCAGCTATTTGTAAATCCATTTAGTCCTTCCTAAACTTACTAACTAGCTAAGTTATTTTCAAACTAGTAATTTGCTGCATTGGGTTGCACCATTAAAACCTAAGAAATGTTTTCGCAAGTAACCAGGGTCAAGGTCCTCAAATTAGCTGCGGCTAGAAGTCCTACATACTGTACATCACATCGGTTACACTTTAATTACATGTAACAGTGCCAACATGTATTGCCCCTGTCAAATAAATAAATAAATGAATGAATGAATAAATAAATAAATAAATGAATGAATGAATGAATGAATAAATAAATAAATAAATGAATGAATGAATGAATAGATTAATCAATGATTGATTGAATGAATGAATGAATAAATAGATAAATAAATAAATGAATGAATGAATGAATAAATATTTAAATGAATGAATGAATGAATATTTAAATAAATGAATGAATTAATGAATAAATATTTAAATAAATGAATGAATGAATGAATAAATAGATAAATAAATAAATGAATGAATGAATAAATAGATAAATGAATGAATGAGTAATTAAATAATGTGTGTAAATTGGTTGCTACAAAACGTGTAGTTCAGCACAATCAAAAGCAATAAACTGTGTAAACAGTAAATCATTGTTG
>CAKAOI010050397.1:30021-41560 GCA_916701655.1 Sebastiscus albofasciatus
TTTGTTTAGACATTTTATGTGATATTGGACTACACAAATAAACTTGACTTGACTTCATTTGACACTGAATACTATATATTGGAGATGATCATATTGATCATATATTTGGTTGCACCAGCTATTTGTAAATCCATTTAGTCCTTCCTAAACTTACTAACTAGCTAAGTTATTTTCAAACTAGTAATTTGCTGCATTGGGTTGCACCATTAAAACCTAAGAAATGTTTTCGCAAGTAACCAGGGTCAAGGTCTGCAAATTAGCTGCGGCTAGAAGTCCTACATACTGGTCGGTTACACTTTAATTACATCTAACAATGCCAACATGTATTGCCCCTGTCAAATAAATAAATAAATGAATAAATGAATGAATAAATAAATGAATGAATAAATAGATAAATAAATAAATAAATGAATGAATAAATAGATAAATAAATAAATACATAAATGAATGAATGAATAAATAGATAAATGAATGAATAAATAGATAAATGAATGAATGAATGAGTAATTAAATAATACTTTAGGAATGTGTAAATTGGTTGCTACAAAATGTGTAGTTCAGCACAATCAAAAGCAATAAACTGTGTAAACAGTAAATCATTGTTGCATAATGAGTTGCGACTGAACTTCCAAAAAATAACAATTTTAGGGGCCAAGCAAAATATTAAGCATACCTGACAATCTTCTATAAATGTGGTTATGATTTTTGCTTTATTTATAAGTGCATACAAGGAGATTTACAGTATATGTGATTATGCTATAACGCGTGTAACGTTTGTAATTTGAGGAGTATTGTGTTTTGCATTTTGATTAAGTGTCAGGTCAGATTTGTTCACCATATTCGACTCCATTACCTCTTTTACTAGCAGTTTCAACTAATTTCTATGCAATAACTACTTTGTGTTGGCAATCTGATTAAATTCAGTGAAGATCTCCACTTTGTAAACACTTGGGTTATAACGAGGCTAAGTTTGAACTAAAGCACAGCTGGTGCAACCGGCTCCTGGAGTGTCCTATTATATCACATGCTATCTTCATCAGCACATGGACTTTGCTAGTTGTCATGGAGTTGTACCAGTTGTTCGTGTTGAAATTACTTTTTTTTTCCTGAGCACATTAGAATTTCATTGGAAACAGAAACTGACAAAACAATCTCACCTCAAGGTTCATATATATGATGGGTTAAGCAATGTATAAACTCATGCTCAAAGAAAATATTCAAACAGAAAAATATTGTCTGTAACTAGCATCTGCAGGCTGCACTGTAGCAGAGCAGTAACCATGGCAACAATCAGCCTCTGGCCAGCCATCAACAGCTTAATCAGCAGCAAATTAAATGTAAAATTAGAAAAATCTTCCGCAGCAGAGTGCTCGTTTGATGTTGGGAGCAACTTCTTATCGCATCAGATAAACTCTTCCCAGTGTTAGAGGTATGAAAAATCAGATGAAAAGTCAAGGTGTTACTAATGTAAAGTTCATCCAGGACTGTGAATGTCTGTGCCAAATGTCACAACAATTCATTCAGTTATTGTCAAGATGTTTTTCTTTTGTGGTGGACCGACTGATTGACCAAACACCATGGCTACAAAGGCTAAAAAAGAGAGAAACTGCCACTGTGTCCCTGCTTCCACACCAGCAGCAGCCTGAGCCCAGTAATAGGGTTTGAAAGAACAACACAAAACAGCACTACACCTCCCCGATCTGCCACTTATTTTCCTCACTGCCACATTAAGTTGAAGGAGGAGAGCAGATGACTGCTGAGCAGGAAGGAGATTCATTTTGCGCTGTAAGTGGAGCAGAGCTGATGGCTGGAGAAAGGGGGCGATGGTAGGGGCACAAAAGGATGTCATCTGCAGGGTATTTTTAGAGTGTGAGGTGCACTGATAACTGGCTGCCATTGCAATCTGCCTGCAGGTTCCCAGCAATAATAACTGCTCTCATTCTGCAGATTCACTCAGAGTGAAACCTTCTCATGCAGAGAAACACAGGCAGGATGATTGACGCTCTCACTCTCTTATACAGACACACACTGACACCAAAAATATGGAAGTTCATAAGTGGCAAAGCTAAGTGAGTACAAAAAAATCTAATTCACACTGTCAGTCTGCAGGTCAAGGTCTGAGAGTGAACGGCAGATTTGTAGGTACAGAATATGTTTTGGGAGCAAAATTGTGTCCCGGTCTGTGCTCCGATTGAAATCTACTCTCAGTATGTACTATAAAAATACCCAAGACCTCCCACGGGAGAAGCAAATTGGGGTTTTCAGTCAATTTATGTTCCAGCCATCAGTTACGATCTTTAGATAGCGACCAAAAGAAAGACATTGTGGATTTAAGTAATCACAGTATGTTTTCTTTAGCAGGGTGTCTGGGATCATCCTCAAGGACAGGTTGAAGCAATACAGAGGTGAAGTCCCGCCTCTTCCGGTGAACCACCGTGGGACCTTATTTTGAAAGAAAATATGAACGGCAGTAAACAGAGAGACAAATAATTTTTTTTAGCCCGTTTGCGTCATGAATCTCACATATGGTGTTTGTCAATGTTTTAATGTCAAAAAAGTCTCAGTTTGTTGTAAAAATGTTGAAGTATAAGACTGTGACTATACCTAATTAGAAAGACGACACACTTTAAAGTTGCGTAAGTGACATCTCTCTATCTGAAGCTACGTTGCCTCTGTGTTTCATACTGGGATGTACTCACACCAGCAACGGGTCTTGCTCCTTCTTTTGCTTCCCGGCTAATAAAATGACCAGGAGTTGCTGGATAAAACACATCAGGTAAGATAATGGTTCATTTATGCAGGAACATAGCGACGTTAGCTAGCTGGCTAGTGTTGGTGGCGTACTGTGTATTATGTGAAACGAGAGATGTAGTTCACTGAGCGGTTTCAGATAACACTAAATAATACTATGACAAACTTACTGCAAACTGTGTCTTTCTTGACTTGCAAAATTATGTTTTAAATTGACAAACATCATACGTGTGATTCATGGTGCTATTCAAACGGGATCAAACAATTATTTGTCTCTCAATGTTGACTACCGTACATATTTTTTCCGAAATAAGGTCCTTTGGGGTCCACCGGAAGGGGCGGGACTTTGCCTCTCTATGGGTCCCAACCTGCGGCCCGGGACCCCCACATGGAGTCGCAAAATAAACTGGTACTCTGGTTGTGATATGTCTAACAGAAGAGGAAAGCAGAAAAACAGTATATAAGATACACAAAATTAATCTTCACCCCTAATCTTTGTCTTTTTCTTGTGAAATACAGACTCATTTTACGTCTTTGGGGCTTCTAATAAAACAAGGGTTAAAAAGATCTGTCTCTGGTTGAACTGGTTACAACTGGTAGACATCTGCAACCAATGAGATAGTTGTTTTGTTTTAAGAGGTCACAAGCCAGAAAGATTGGGAACCATTGGGTTAAAGGACAGGCTATGATTCACATACCGTGTTATGAAGGTTGACAGAGTTATTGACAGCCGTAATCAGTCTACAATTCCAGCGATGAAGCGATCCCTTCCCAACAGGACTTCACTGTAAAACATGGAGGACAAAATCCACGGTCCTCGTTCTATAAAAAAAAAAAAATACATTCAAAAGTTAATATGAGTCTTCAACAGGCTCAACTCAGACTGCTGTACTCAGATAGAAATGTAAAACATGTGAACATGTCCTTTGAGGAACTTATTTATCTTGAAAAAGCAGCAGAAATGTAACAGGAAATGGATAGTGATGCATGTACATATGTAGGATTTAGCAGATTCTAAGTGCTTGAGAATATGAGAGAACTTTGCAAACTATTTTGAACTAACAGGCAGCAACAGGACATTTTCTTGACAGTTAAAGTTTTTTTAGACAAATAAAAATGCTGAAGGAAAAAAACTGAGAATATAGCTTGACATTACTTAGAAGTATTAAGAGGATTGCACTTCACCTCCAGGTCAAATCAAATGGATTTCACTCTGCTCTCAGTGGGGTTTTTGCATGTGCAGATACAAAATGCAAAACACTTTGAACGTGCAGCTTTGAAGATACTGAGCAGAAGAGACAGTTCCTCTTGGATCAAAACATTGATTACTATCAGAATTCATCAGGAAGCATAAACTGATTAATGTGCACTTTGAAGATCTTGATTTACAGATTAAATAATGCTCAATTTTGATTTGTTTATTCAAGCAAAAATTGCAAACATTCTCCGGTTACAGCTTCTCAAGTGAAAATTTACAGCCTTTCTCTGTTTTATATCATTGTGAACTGAATATGTTTGTGTTTTGGACTGTTGATCAGACAAAACAAGACATTTGAAGATGCTCAGAGTTTGTAATGGGCATTTTTCACTATATTTTTTAAACATTAGTTGCAGCCATATCTCACATACAACATACATATACAGTATACAATTTCACTACAGAATACTAGGTGAATATATACAGTCTTTAATCCATAGTGGTGTTTTACAGCAGCTCACTGCTCCTTAGGATGGGTTATATATAGAGGTCAAAGTTCATGTATAAACTTATATGTATATGATGAATCTAACAATGTTTAAAGTTTTAAAGAATGTAACTAAGTAAATTGACTCAAGTACAATTTTGAGGTACTTGTTCTTTACTTGAGTATTTCCATTTTATGCTACTTTATACTTCTACCCTGCAACATTTATTTGATAGCTTTAGCTACTTTTCAGATTTAGATTATTAATAAAAAATATATAAATCAATTAATAAATCATGATCTGCTATTATAGGTTAAGCTATCAAGCAGTATATGAAGTAATTAAAATGAATAATATATATTTTACTCATTTATTTTCTTTTTGTTTTGTTTTTGTTCCCCCTATGCTCTACATAAAAGGACGGATTTCTGTATGTGTGTGTGTAGATATGTGTGCATGTGTACAGTATATGTGTTTAAGAGTAGATATATGTCATATATGTTGTTTTTGTTTTGTTTTTGTACTTTGTTATTTGTCTTTCTCTGTATAATATATTTTGGTCTTTTTTATATATGTCCCTGCACATGTCTTCACTTGTTTTTCTAATCACTTTATAACACAAAAAAAGTAGAATACTTCCTCCATCACTGTCTATAATACATTAATTTACCTGCAATATTTCACATGCAACAGTTTCTACCTCCTTTCTGAGCTATTTTAGAGACCATAGCACCACCTGCTGGTCATACACGTTTACAACACATGAGCAAGAAATAAAGTACAAGCCCCTTTTCTTTACTTCATAGACTGTATAAAATAAGCTTTACTTCACTGCATTTAGTGCGTTGTAATAATCAAACATTAAACAGGATAAAACAGTCCAGATTAATGTGGACTTCTGCTATTATCTAGTTACTTGCACACCTTTATCTAGCTTTAAGATAACATTTGCATCTCTTTCGTTGCTTTCTTTGCTATTTCACACCAAAGCAAACTAATAACTGCTCATTTTATCTGTATTTTCTAAAGATAACTTCAGACTTTCATACTAATAATAAACTCCCCACCTGACTCTGACGTCAGGGCGCACACCGGAAGTGAGCTGCCTGTCTCTCCCCATCAGATCCAACATGGCGTGTTTGCTAGCTAGTAGCAGCAACACAGCTTCAACTATGTCTCCTACTAAACACCGCTCCTGGATCTGCTGCTTGTTTCTGCTGGTGGCGTGTTTAACGTCGGTGCCGGCGTCGTCTGCAAAGCGGGACAGCCTCAGAGAAGTCACCGACGGGACGTGGGAGGAGATCCTGTCCGGAGAATGGATGATTGAATTGTGAGTGACATGCTAACGGCTAATGCTAACAGCTAAGCTAACGGCTAAGCTAACTAGCTTGTCAGTTAGCTTGTCAGTTAGCTCAGTTAGCTATTTTGATCTCGTGTAAACACATTATTTCAGGTGTCTGTTCAGATTTAAACCTAACTGCTCAGTTTTATCTTATTCTTTATTATTTTAAAGCTAAAGTGTCAAGCTAAGCTAATAGCTGCTATCTTTAGCTAGCTAGCTAACCAGCTTAACCACAGAGATTCAAGATTCAAGATGTTTAGTGTTTATATTAAAGGTACAATCGTGTGAAATGCTTTTTATTTGGGAAGCTCCATTAAAATAATAAGTTATATTACAATTATATACAGACATATTAAGAACATAATATACATATCAGGAAGTCTGAATGTATATATATAAGAAATACTTTGTACAAGGGCATATTAAGAACATATACAGACATATATTAAGAACATATACAGGCACATTAAGAACATATAGAGATATTAAGAACATATACAGGCACATTAAGAACATATACAGGCATATTAAGAACATATACAGGCATATTAAGAAGATATACAGGCATATTAAGAATATATACAGACATATTAACAACATGTACAGGTATATTAAGAACATATACAGGCATATTAAGAACATATACAGACATATTAAGAACATATACAGGCATATTAACAACATATACAGGCATATTAAGAACATATACAGGCATATTAACAACATATACAGGCATATTAAGAACATATACAGGTATATTAAGAACATATACAGACATGTTAAGAACATATACAGACATATTAAGAATATATATACAGGCATATTATATATCTTGAATATACATTAAGAACATATACAGTATATACAGTATAAGATATATTTTTGTGTGAGAAGGTGTCATATGAATTATCTATTTAAAAGTCTGATGGCCTGGGAGGAAAAAAACTGTTCCTCAGTCTGCTGGTGAGACTTGAGAGAGTCAGAGTTGTGTGCTTGCCAAGTGTTTGCTAAGTAACATGCTAATAAAGTCCACATGTTGTACTCTTGTTATCTACACGTCGATGTAAGTGATTGTGCAGGTTTATCTGAGGCTTTACTTGTGAAACTTGATATCCCCCCTTCCAGCTACGCACCATGGTGTCCAGCATGCCAGCAGCTCCAGGCGGCGTGGAAGGAGTTCGCGGACTGGGGGGAGGACATGGGGGTCAACATAGCCAAGGTGGACGTGACAGAACAACCCGGTAGGCTTCAAATGACCTTTGCCAGCTGGCAGCTACACTGTGTGACTTCTACATGCATTGAAAAACAGAGCTGCTTGCCAAGCCAGTACACAATGTCCATATTGCACTGAACTGCAGGACAAAATAGATAAATTACTGCAGCTCTGCAGGAAACTCCATGTTGAAACTTTCAGAGAAGTGTTGATTCAGTTCTGCATATTTTAGCTATATATTTCTGCAAAGGTGAGACCTTGCTTCTTGCAATGTCATTGAACATACAACTGTTTATTATAGGAGGTGTTTCTAATACTCTGTCCACCCAGTTTCTATTGATGATGAGCGTAGACTAAATATTAGAAACACCTCTCAGTATACTTAACTACAACCTCCAAAATGACCTTAAAGTTGAGTCAATAACTCTCTAAAATAGTCAACAAAAACCTTCATTATAACCTTCATGAAGGTTTATTTATTGCAAAGCTGTGGACTTAATAAACTGGCAACTGAGTGTTAATTTGCAGTGTTTGCTAAAGATACACCAGCAATTTAGATATTTACGTACTACTTAATATTATAGTTACAAAGGCAGTTACAAAGAGTAGGCTATAGGGATAAAATCCTCTATCACAGTAAATGTAATGTAGTAATGTGATATTGATATACAGTATATTATGATACATTAAGCTTTCTGTCAAAGTTCTCCATCACACACATGCTACACTCTTGATAATATGGTAAAATCTCAACAAATATATAATGTTATACTGTATATATAATGTCAGTTTGGGTCAGACGTTAGAGGCTATTTTATAACTTTTGAAGGCAACTTATTGAGGTACAAAGACACCAGATAGTTGGTACCAGATTTGTAGATGTATGAGTTTCAGTCACTACATAATTATGTGATTTGACAAGTTGAATTGTCTCAAAATTCCTGACAGCTTATCTATAGGAAAACTGCACTAGTAAAAATGAACAGTGGTCACATGCAGACTCTCAAAATATTGACTGAAAGACACAACAAAATGTATAAAATGTAAGTATTCATGTTAGCCGTTGATGCAGTGGAGCTGCTATCAAACATTAATTCAGCTCGTCTGCCAAGTCTGAAATTCCTTTCAGTTTAGTTCTGAGTCAAACTGTTCCTTCCTGCTCGCTGACTGGACGCTCTGTCTCTTCTCTCTGTAAGGTCTGAGTGGGCGATTCATCATCACTTCACTTCCTACCATTTACCAGTAAGTGCTTAGTTATTCTGTGGTTTTTATTGCTTCCTCTTGTGCTGTGTGTAAAGCGGATGTGCACCATCTTGAGAGATATGATGTAGTGGGTTTAACTAAGTTTTGTATCTCATGTACTTTTAGCTCACCAAGTCTCCGCTCCTCTTCTAGTATGCCACATTAACATTTTGAAAAGACTAGATCTTGTTGTCGTTTAGATAATTTGTTTATTCATAATCATCAGTAAGGGGAAAAAAACATCTCATTTGTTAGCATAGATACAGGAGGTTAACCCCAACTGTGTAATATTTCAGAAATGCATACAGTATTTATGCAAATGAGACGCTTTATCAAATCTATTTCAGTCAATGGGTGCAACTAATCTGTATGGATTCATCTATGTATAATTTATTCTGATTAACCATTTAATCTATAACAAGAAATGGTAAAATAAATAATGATCACACGTTGTGTTTTACAAACTAAAAAGGATCTAATTAATGATCACATTAATGACGTTGTATAAAACAGAAAATCCTCCCTTTTGAGAAGGCGGAACCAGTGAAGGATTTGCATTTTTGCTTGATAAATTAATTGAATGGTTAATCCATCCATCTATTATCTGTAACTGCTTATCCTGTTCAGGGTGGTGGGGAGGCCTCTAGCTGATCCCAGCTGACATTGGGCGAAGGCGGGGTACACCCTGGACAGGTCGCCTGGCAATCACAGGACACATAAATACAGACTAAATGGTCGATCGGAAATTTTGCAGATTTTGTAGATTTAGCACCAAATAGTTTCAGCACTCTTTCCATCTTCACTGTCAACCAAAAGCAGTCTCACCAAATGTAACATGTTGTTTTGGCTGATTTAGGGACTGGGATGATGGTAGATTTTTGTGGGATTGCACACTGTTGTGAGGAGGCTCTGCTGCTTTCCCTTCCTTTTGTTGTTTGAAAAGCTTCCTCACCTTAGTTTGCTTGATGGAAAGGGAGGAGAGGGGGGAGTGCTGGGGTGTGCACATCCTCAAACTGTGCGTAAACATCATTAAGCCTGTCGGAGAGATTAGTGCCCCTTTTTGTAGTTAGTCATCTCCTTCAGGTTTTGTGGGTCAAAACTCTGAACTGTTCCTAAAATGTTTTGTATCTGCGATTGTGTCTCAGCTGTAAAGATGGCGTCTTCAGGAAGTACCAGGGAGCTCGCACTAAAGACGACTTCCTCAGCTTTGTCGATGAGCAGAAATGGAGATCAGTGGAGCCGATATCCTCTTGGTTCGGGCCGTCTTCATTTCTGTGAGTATTTACAGCTTCACACGATCATCATGATGATATAAGAGTGATGATGATGTTACACAGGGCTGATTTTCCATTTCTCTACAAACATTAGGATATATTTTATACCAAAAAAAGCTCTTGTGGTTATCATAAAATGTATTTCGATTGATATCAGCCAGCCCTCAGGATGCACAGAACATAAAAACTGTAATTTCTCGTGTCAGTCCAGTGCTTTGTATCACAGTTGTCCCTGTTTTTGAAATAACAGAAAACAACATCATGTCCCCTGTTGGTTCTATTCTTAGAGTCTTTTCTGTTGGTTTAAAATCAGAATCACAAACAGCCCCTCCCGTCTCCTACTTGTTATTTTTATGTCGAGGCTTTGTAGTGATGTTACAATTCAACAAATCCGTGTTAAATGACATGCTGTCGTTTTCCTCCCTTCTTTTGGCAGAATGAATTCAATGTCTGCTTTGTTCAAGCTCTCCATGTTTATCCGGGTAAGTGAGGATTTCACTCTTTGGTCGTGCTGACTGTCAACATGTAGGTTGTTATATTTAGGAAGGTGTTTATTTCATTTTCAACAATCCATTCAAAGAAGAATGTGCTGCTCACTGTGAAATTGCATGAGGGACTCAGACGGGCTTTTACTGTACGTGCAGAACACAAATCCGGTTTTACAGGATACGGGTTTGCTGCTGGCACACGAAACATGAAATTGACCTCACATGTAGCGCAGGTAGACAATACATATTGTAGGCTAAACTTACAGGAAACAAGCTGTTGAAGTAAATCATCCTCCCCAGCGTCTCAGGTTTTTAATTTTGGCAAAGCACAATACCAGTCTGGCCTGTTCTGGTAGATGACTTGTTCTTTCCATTGTTAGACACTCAATACGGAATTCAGAGCATTTCTATTGCCTCCACGCGGCTCTCAATATGGCGACAGCTGAGCTGGCGGCTCACATCTAACGGTGCTAACAGTAGCGATGGGTCGATTTTCAGTTTTGCCGGTTCGGTCCAATGTACAAGCTTACACCGTTTTGATTTTATGCCAACTGGCTGAACTGGCATTTGTCATTATGACAAGTTCTGGAAAATTAAAAAGCAGCCTACATCAGCAACCTCTGCCGACGGCATCACGGCGCTAAATCCAGCTTATATTGTACTGTAATAAGCAATGATATTAACATAATATTATAATATTATATTGGCTATCTGTGGCCATGAGCCCATGAAAACATAAATCTTTAAAAACAGTCCATAAGTACAGGATATAGTTTCATTTTTTGTTTTAGTTTTTAGCAAGCATTACTCAAAACAGGAGGAAATTATTGGGGACTATTTTCAGCTGCGGATTAATACCAGTTTGGTGCTCTAGTGAGTATTATGTGAGATTGAGTCCTCGACCAAAGAAATTTTTAGTCGACCAACACTCATACGATTTTGCCGACTAATGGATGAGTTGATTTAATCGACAGATCTGTAAAACTGAGTTTCTCCACAAAGAATCACACAAAAGCACCACTTTAAATCTTGTGTTCACCAGAGATGTGCTCAGAAGTTTCTTGGAAATAAGTCATTAAGCATGAAAAAAGCATTAGTCGACTAATCGAGTAAGAGGAGGCAGCCTCGTGTCCATGTTCATCAAAATGAACGAACGACCCGGTAGCTTATTGATGTATTTTGTACTATAGTTTAGGTATTATTGGCTGTCCATTTACAGCCTCAAGTAAAACAAGTTTTGTGTTTTCCAGCGTTGTCATAACTACATGACGGAGCAGCTGGGGATCCCTGTCTGGGGGTCTTATGTTATCTTTGGCTTGGCCACGCTGTTCTCTGGCCTTGCACTGGGACTGGTGAGTACATGTGCAGCACTTATTCATAATTTTTAAAAACAGTGAAACTACAGTAAACGCTCTTACAGTACAGAGTTCATTAAGTACCAACACATTGCATATCCGGTGATTTAATGGTTATTGTTGTCTTGTCTTTGCAGTTACTGGTGTTCATCGCAGATTTTGCCTTCCCCTCACGACGCTTTTCCTCT
>CAKAOI010050399.1:0-53005 GCA_916701655.1 Sebastiscus albofasciatus
ACTGACAAACCAACTGTCAGGCCAACTGACAAACCAACTGACAGGCCAACTGACAAACCAACTGGCAGACCAACCGTCAGGCCAACTGACTGGTCAACTGACAAACTAAATGACAGACCAACTGACAGGCCAACTGACAGGCCAACTGACAAACTAACTGTCAGGCCAACTGACAAACCAACTGACAGGCCAACTGACAAACCAACTGGCAGATCAACTGTCAGGCCAACTGACTGGTCAACTGACAGACCAACTGACAGGCTGAATGACAGACCAACTGACAAACCAACTGACAGGCCAACTGTCAGGCCAACTGACAAACCAACTGTCAGACCAACCGTCAGGCCAACTGACTGGTCAACTGACAGACCAATTGACAGGCTGAATGACAGACCAACTGACAAACCAACTGACTGGTCAACTGACAGACCAACTGACAAACTAAATGACATACCAACTGTCAGACCAACTGTCAGGCCAACTGGCAGGTCAACTGACAGACCAATTGACAGGCTGAATGACAGACCAACTGACAAACCAACTGACCGGTCAAATGACAGACCAACTGACAGACCAACTGTCAGACCAACTGTCAGGCCAACTGACAAACCAACTGGCAGACCAACTGTCAGGCCAACTGGCAGATCAACTGACAGATCAACTTCCAAACCAACTGTCAGACCAACTGACAAAGCAACTGACAAACCAACTGTCAGGCCAACTGTCAGACCAACTGACAGGCCAATTGACAAAGCAACTGACAAACCAACTGTCAGACCAACTGTCAGACCAACTGTCAGACCAACTGACAGGCCAACTGACAGGCCAACTGACAAACCAACTGACAAACCAACTGTCAGACCAACTGACAGGCCAACTGACAGGCCAACTGACAAACCAACTGACAAACCAACTGTCAGACCAACTGTCAGACCAACTGACAGGCCAGCTGACAGGCCAACTGACAGGCCGACACTGCCCTCCTTAGAGCCATGCTGCTGTAAAGTCTACAAAATCAGACTGATTAGCTGGACAGATGTGCAGGACGGAGCACCAGACTACTGGCTTTAAGCTGTACATAGTATTTCTATTATGTAATAGTAATAGTAGTAAAATAATATCTTCTGACTCACTTGACAACCCTCCGAGGCCTTTCCAGCGCTGCTGTTCCAGAGATCTGAGTGCTGATTGTGTTTGAGAGGTTTCAAACACCCGCTTTCAAAAAAAAAGATGATAAATACTTGAAATGTTCATTGTACTTGTTGTAATGCAGTCGAATGCTGCAAACATTATTGAAATCATTTGTGTCCCGGTGAAGTACTAGATTCCTGCTGGAGTGCTGTTTTATTCTAATTTGTCTTTTAATACTACAGAGAGAGCTTTAAAAACACAAACCCACTCATTAGATCGGTCTATCGGGTGATTCTGCAAAGCTGAAACTATCCCTCAGAGTGAATCCCTTCAAAATCTGAAACGGTTGTAAAGTTGTATTCATTGCTCATTCACATTCTTTGACGTTGCGATTGTCACAACAGAGCAGGACAATTTAGACTTCTTCACTGACAAAGCACTTTTTTTTTTTTAAAGTTACCTTTAATTTTAAAGGTCCCATATCGTGCTCATTTTCAGTTTCATACTTGTATTTTGTGTTTCTACTAGAACATGTTTACATGCTGTAATATTAAAAAAAACCTTTATTTTCCTCATACCGTCTGCTTGAATATACCTGTATTCACCGTCTGTCTGAAACGCTCCGTTTTATTGCATTTCAATGGAATTGCAATGGAATTGCGTTGCTAGGCAACAGTTTGGGTCCATGTTTACTTCCTGTCAGCTGGTGTTATTTACATACACTGCAAAATAAACTGGGGGACATTTAGAACATTTAAAACTGTGTAATATTCTAAATATTGTATATTTGTGACATCACAAATGGACAGAAATCCTAACGGCTTGTTTCAAACACACAATTTCTGAATACGGGCTGTGTGTATTTCTCCGTATATTGAGCGTTTTGATAGTTTAACAGTATTTATAAAGCACTTAAACCTACTTTAAAATATAAAAGACAAAGAAATCTCACTTTTTTACAATATGGGACCTTTAATATTCCTGTTGGTTGGCTCACCACGGGCACTTGGGGAAGGGGAAGGGGAGATCTTCTGCTCCTGAATGTGCTGACAAGCTGGTTAAGTGGGGTGTGGTCCCTGGAGGCTCACTAACACACTCTGATGTAGGTTTCTTGCCAAGTCACATTATCATATTGCCTACGTTATTCCACTCTTAAATCATTTTTGGAGTTGCACTAATGCAGTATAGAGCGTAGCATCCAAAGTTTATATATTTGCCTGCACTCCCGAGGTCGTTTATGAATTATGACGTTTTCTATTGGGAATTTAATCTCTTAACTAGTGTAAAGCCGTGACGCCAACCGCCTGATTGGAATTACAGTGTGTGTGCAGAGGACTGTGGGCAATACAGCGAGCGGCTATTGGTCTACTGCATCAGCATGACACGTGGATTTAATAAATCCTATTTGCATTAGCATATTAATTAGAAGCGCACATCATCGCCACATGTAGTGCATTCATGCTTATCTGACACATTTCAGTACATGCGGGCGGATAAAAGAAATCTCCATGTGCATGCATGTGTTTTTCACCTAATTCCTGTGCTCCTGTCATTTTCTCCGAACAACCACCCCTTCTATGAAAAATGAAGAGTTACTTGATATGCATTATAAATAGCTGCTCCGTGATTGGACGAGCCCAGACTCTCCTGCAAGCTCTTCCGTATAGCAACAGCCCCCTCCCATCCCTCCTTCTCGCCCGCTTCTCCCTGGAATCCCCTTTCTCTCCTCCTCCTCCCCCCGCCTCCCATCTCCTTCCCTCTTTCAAAAAACGCAGACAGATCTCGTCCCTCCATGTGGCTTCACCCCCCAAAACCCCACAATGCACTGGGTGCAGCCACTGGCTTTAGATGTGGCAGGCAGTGTCTGTGCAGGGGGGCTCCTCTCTCTGCTCTCCTCCTCTCCTCTAAGCTACAGACCGACTTGCTCCTCCCGCTGGCTCCCACTGCTGCGGCAGCATCTGGATGTGGATGTGGTCGCCATGGCAACAGCAGCGGGCCTGACCCCACCTCCTCTCCCCTACTCTTCTCTCTCTCTCCACACACACACGCATCCTCTCTCTCTCCCTCTCTCTCACAGACACAACGCCTCTACCCCTCCTGCCTCCCCCCCTCTCCTTCTCCTCTTAAGCTTTTTTTTTCTCTCTGCGCGACTGGGTGCGTTTCCTTCAAGCTTGACCTGGATTCGGCGTGCGGCGCCGCGTCTGCCACGCTGCTTGTGTGACAGCAGTGATGATGATGACGGTGAGAGAGGAGGTGTGCACGGTCAACTGACCTGTTTCAAGGAACTTTTTGGGGGTCAAACTGGAAATTAGCTCCTTTCATCTCATCTATTCTTCTTTACTTTCCCTTTCATTTTCCTCTCCTCTCCTCCGCTTGTTTCTCCCTCCCTTCTTTCCTCTCGCCACTGCCTTTTCTTTCCTCCTCTCCTCTTCCTCTCCTGTCCTTGTTTCTCACTTCCTTTTCCTTTAGCCACAAGCTCTCCTCTCTTCTCCTCCCCCCAAGCACTACCACCATCCTCTTTCTACTCCCTATCCATGTGCTTCAGGGCAGAAGCAAAAAAAAAATCAAGAAAAGGAGTCAGCTGTATCCTCCCCCCTCCATCACTGTACTCAACATCACACCCTGAGCCACTCTTCTGCACCCCCCCCCCTCTTCCCCAATCCCTTCCTCCCCCCCTCCAACCTCCCCCATCACAAATCCTTGCCTCCTCCTCCTCAGCTGAATATTTGAACAAAGATATCAGCCTCCTGAAGGCAGATATCGCTGCATTTTTGTCACAGTGACGCATGTAGCTCTCAAATACATGGAATTTATTGTTCATTTCCTCTTTTCTTGGCTCTCTTTGTGACTGCGACCCAGCAGCGATGTTCGCACATGGATCCGTAGAGCCACACTTTATCAAACCAGTCACACCAATCATTCACTGAAATGTCCTTTAAAGAGAGGAAAAGGGTCTCTCTCTGTGCACAGCAGATGAGGACAGCTCATCTATATTACAGATGCATTAATATCGTAATAGATCGCTGCATACTGGTACTTTCATTTGTTTTCATTCCTTCTATCTGAATCATAGTTTGTTTATGAAGCAAAATCTGCTGAATCTTACATAGATTACAGTTTTGTTTTAGTTACGAAGACTTTTTTTCGTCTTATTTTTTCTTGTTGTTTTATTTGTATCATTTTCATTGTTAACCCTCTAACTTATTTTCCGATGTTTACAGTACATTTGGTTACGGCCTCCTGTGTGCTTTTAAGTTGCTGTGTATTTTATTTATTTATTTATTTTTAAAATCAATTTATGTGGACCCCTGGACGATCAGTAAACACTTTGTGGGAACTAGAAAAATAAATAATAACTATTTTCCTGCATGCAAAACATAACATGAACATGACCACATGTGGTTCAGTCATCCTCAGACATAAGCAACATAGTAGGGTTGTAACAGCATGAGACTTACTCTGTACGATTACCATCTCAGAAAATATAAAATATAAACACGATATTACACTATTATTATTATTATTAGTAGTAGTAGTAGTAGTAGTAGTGTTATCACTTGCAATGACTCTTAAAGGCATGAGAACAGAATAATAACTATCTTGTCATGAAGAAGGTTAAGTAACGCTCCAAACGTGCGCTAAATTTTGGAGAGGAAAAACTGTCATGACCATTTTCAAAGGGGTCCCTTGACCTCTGACCTCCAGATGTGTGAATGTAAATGGGTTCTCTGGGTACCCACGAGTCTCCCCTTTACAGACATGCCCACTTTATGATAATCACATGCAGTTTGGGGCAAGTCATAGTCAAGTCAGCACACTGACACACTGACAGCTGTTGTTGCCTGTTGGGCTGCAGTTTGCCATGTTATGATTGGAGCATATTGTTTTATGCTAAATGCAGTACCTGTGAGGGTTTCTGGACAATATCTGTCATTGTTTTGTTGTTAATTGATTTCCAGTAATACATTTGCATAAAGCAGCATATTTGTTATGGTAAGCTCAGTTTTAAAGCTAGAATGAAGTTACTGGTATCATATAAAGAAACCTGATGACTCCATCGGTACCAACCATGTCATACTAGCTTGTCATGAAGGAGCTCTGACCTCCAGATCAGTGAATGTAAATGGGTTCTCTGGGTACCCACGAGTCTCCCCTTTACAGACATGCCCACTTTATGATCATCACATGCAGTTTGGGGCAAGTCATAGTCAAGTCAACACACTGACACACTGACAGCTGTTGTTGCCTGTTGGGCTGCAGTTTGCCATGTTGTGATTTGAGCATATTGTTTTAAAGGGAGATTTGTCAAGTATTTAATCCTCTTATCAACATGGGAGTGGACAAATATACTGCTTTATGCAAAAGTATGTATATATTTATTATTGGAAATCACTTTATTTCTCTGTAGGGTTCTTTCCATAATGTTGTCAGATACTTATAATAACTATCTGAGCCTGTCATCGGCGAAAAACAAGCAGTGGTGAGGAATTGCCCCGAGTGATTACATTGCAGCCCGTTTCGCGGCTACCATCTGCAGTGTCCTCACTCAATAATAGATAATACAGCTGCAGTATTGTGTTGTTAATTGATTTCCAATAATTAATATATATAGACATTTGCATAAAGCAGCATATTTGTCCACTCCCATGTTGATAAGAGTATTAAATATTTGATAAATCTCCCTTTAAGGTACATTTTGATCAGATAAAAAAATGTGCGACTAGTTTGCGTTTAATCGTGATTAAATACTTTAATTGATTTACAGCCCTAGTTTTTATAAACACTCACCATTATTACCAATTCTTCTTCAATACGCTTTACCTACAAATATGACAGTCTATTGTTTTACCTCTAAGGCCCAGGTTTCAATGTCTTTGTTCATCATCTGTGATGCAAAAGCATCAGATTTTCGACAATCCTAGCGCACCACGGAGCGTCTCTCCTGCCGGGCCGCTGACAGCGCTGTCAGCCGAGGAGTCAATCACGCCGGACGGCGAGTAGAGGAGGTTGTACCGTTGTCTAGTTCAGAAGTAGTTTCGCTGACTTCACTGACAGTCATCACTGAAGCTGAGACTCGAAACCGCGCTGCCCTGCCTCACGCTGTCCGGCGTCATGCTGCTGTCTGTTTCCATTATAACTTCTCTAACTCCACCGCGGTTAGTTCGGTGCTGACGTCATTTTGAGAAGTTTGTAAAGTTTGCAGCCTGCCATGCTGCTGCCCCTGCATTGCTCTCTGTACAATGACACAGCCAAAAAAAGCATTAGGGGGCAGCCGCAGGCAAATGTTTATCATATAGCATATGCAGGTTCACTGACAGGATACATACTCTTGAGAAAAGACAAACAGAGTAAGGGTAGGATATGAGATATACAGACAGATAAACACACACACACTTAGATATCACAACATTTAATTACCCAGAAGGGTCCAATAGACTTTTATGACACCTGACAAGAGATGAATTTCATTAATGAACATCAAGTGACTTTGGGATTATTAGTCCCCCAGTGTATTTGTATGTGAGTGTGAATGAGTGTACAGTATGTCTGTTCCTGCCCTCCCCTGTGACTAATGTATCATGTGCAGCAGCAGGGTCGTCTATAAATAACAACATGATGTTCATTTACTGAGAGGGAGGAGGTGACTTGTGTCTGGGCAGATGGATGAACGGGTGGTGTGTTTGAGTGTGTGTGTGTGTATTTGTGTTGTTCCCCATCCCCTTGCTTGCATACTGTAGCGGACGGTCAGTTTTACGGTTTTATCTGAGACGACAGTGTTAGACTTTAATATTAAGCCCACACACTCACTCACAGAGTGCCTGAGGCAACGGCCACATTTCTCTGGGAGTACACCGCAGTTGCTCGCTATACCTTGTGCAGCGTGCGGCGGCTGATCCGTGCTTACCGCATGCAGGATGGGGTCGGGGGTCTAACTTCACATAACGCTGGGAAACAATAACAACACAGCTGTACTGCGGAGCGAGTGGGCATGCTTTGACAGCCAGATGTCAGATTTATAGCTGGGAAATGCAGGATTGCGTTGGGGCGTTGGGCGGGAACTGGTGGCTGCTTTCCTCAGCCCCGGAGCTCAAAGACAACTACGCAGAGTAGTTAATTATAAGTGCTTATTTTTACAACCAACAATTAAGAGCCTATACTGTCAAAACGTCAGCCCGGGGCTGTGAGATCGGATACTGAGAGCATGAGAACAGACTTTTTCCTCTAGCAATCAATGATGTAGCAGGTTTTGTATATCCAGTAACGATGCGCGGGTCGACCCACAACCCGCGAGTCGGGTCGGGTCGGGTCGGGCCGAGCTTTCTAGAAAATACCATGGGTTTGGGCGGCGGGTCAAAAAGTGACGGAGCAGATTTCTGAGTAAGTTATTAATAACTTACAGAAACATTGTGTGAAATAGTCCACCTTCTCCTGCCCTCTCTCTGTCTCTCTCTCAGAAACACACACACACACACACTGTGCTACTATAAGGCATAAAGTTGGCAGTTTGCGGGTTTGGGTTGTTGATTAATGCATATTTTTGCAAGTCGGGCGGTGCAGGCGGTGCGGGTTGGCTCTCTTAATGGGTAATTCTCATAAGTCGACTCGACTCAGCTCACTTTTGGTACGAGGTACTTTTCTCAGTTTCGTTTTCCACTGCAGATAGTGCCCTCTCAGTGAAGGCGGGATTCTTAGCTGACCGTCATAGCAATGCCGCGTGAAACTGCTGTGAGATCACCTTCAACAGAGGAACGTACTGTACGGTGCAGTGTATGTAGTTTATGGCGTAGTTTTTTGCTGGCTGCCATTTTTAATAAATCTGGGTCGTGAATAAAAAACTTTCGGTAGCTATTGACGCATGTTAGCTTGGCTTTTTAAAAACGGCAGGCTTGTGCAGGATGTCCAAGCCCGCAGGAAGAGCAGCAGGCTTTGAGGTAAATTTTCGTAGTGGCCAAAGGTGGAATTGCAACTTCCGTGTGTGGCTGAGAAGTAGAGCGGGTTGCACACCACCACCACCACCACCAATCGGAAGGTCGGAAGTTCAATCTCCAGCACGAAGAGAAGAGCTCAAGCAAAACACAAACACAGAAATGAATACAAACATAAATAAATACAGAAATCCTTAACGTTAAATAACCAATGTTGTTCTAAGTGTGGTTGAAGGTAGTGTGTGGATGCAGGAAGGTTGTAGGGAACATGTTGTCGGTATTGCCTCTTTGTTCAATATGCATACTTACCCATGTATAAAAGTACTAAGATGAAGCGTCATATGTGGTATTTCAAAGGACTCAAAATATAGATCCATGTATAGTCACAAGAAGAAATGTCAGTTTAATCCTCTAAGCCCTGTTGGTATCTGATGCCTATTGACAAACATGTTAATTCCCTGTCAGCTCCGCAGTCTCAGTATTGAGCCACTTTGGATGCGTCGTGAGGCTTTTTCTATCCTCTAAGCTTCTAGTATCCATCTGCCTCTTATTTGATTTCTGGGTTATATTTGACATTTGGAACGTCATTGTCTTGCAATGCTTCGACTACAATAAAAGCAACAGTTTTCACTCCCTGACTGCAGATACTCTCAACAATACCCCCTCGGTGGTGCTGCAAAGGGGAGAAAGAAGCCCTGATGTTTCATTCGCTGTGAATGATTTAGCCTGATCTGTAAACAGGTGGCAGTCACTGTGTCTGCTGCTGCTGCTGCTGCTTTCTATATAAAGAAAGGAAAATAGGAAGAAAAACAGGAAGGGTTAGATTTAAGATATACTGAAAGACATTTGTGTTACATTGTTGAACACACTTTTTGAGGTGTGGCAATCATCTGTAAGTTCAGAAAAATGGTTTATTCATCAGTGTGATAGGGGAAGTCTGGTTCAGAAAAATGAGAGAGCAGCTTTCTCCCTGTTCCCAGATTGAATCTCAAGTTCCCCCGCTAAATTTCAAGGTAAAAATAAATCTAAATTGAATCAATCAATCAGTCAGACTTTATTTGTATAGCACTTTGCATGCAAATCAATAATAACAGCATTCAATAAAAAAACAGAAACAGGAGCTGATGGAAAAATGGGCTTAAATCCCATCAATTTACTGAGGCAGAGGCAGGATAAAAACTCTACTTGGTAACATTTTACAATCAACAAAACAGACTAGAATACATAAATAGATAAATAAATAAAGCTCAGTTAAAGGCCAGAATAAAATGGTAAAATGTAATAAATAATTAAACTGATAAATAAACAAATAAAGCTTAGTTAAAAGCCAGAATAAAACGGTAAAATGCAATAAATAATTAGACTGATAAATAAACAAATAAAGCTTAGTTAAAAGCCAGAATAAAACGGTAAAATGCAATAAATAATTAGACTGATAAATAAACAAATAAAGCTTAGTTAAAAGCCAGAATAAAATGGTAAAATGCAATAAATAATTAGACTGATAAATAAATAAAGCTCAGTTAAAATCCAGAATAAAATCTACCCCGAACATGATTAGTATAATAATTACCCTCCTTTTGGTTTTGATCATTATTTTCTGGACTGAAACTAACAGCCATGTTCATTATCTATTAATCTTTTGATGGATTTTTTTTTTTTGATGTTCGTTTAGTCCATAATGTTAGAAAATAGCATAATTTCCCAGAGCCTACAAGGAACAAATTGCTTGTTTTATCCATCCAAAACCCAAAGAACTCCAGTTACACAGTATAAAACCTATAAAAGCAGCAGATGGTCACATTCGAGAGGCTGAAACAAGAAAATGTTTCTGTTTTGCTAGTAAGTTTTCATGGAAGTTTTGGTCTGCAGGAGAGAATATCTCGCTGTGATGAAAACTTTGTCTGCATAACTATTATTGTTTTTTTCCTCACAACTGCCTCTTTGTCAAACTAATGATTTCCTTCCCTTTGTCCATGAGTCCGTGGAGGGAGGCAGCACGCAGTGTGCACAGACGGAGAGCTGCAGTGTTTCTACTGAACTCACTTTTCACCGGCTTAGTGAAATGTTTTGTGTGTCAAGTTCAGTGAAACACACAATCCCTGAACCTTACAGCATTATCTCCTGAAGACAGCTGTGCTGAGGACCTCTGACTTCCATGTGCTTATATGGTCTCGCTCGCTCCTCCACCCCCCTCCACTTTCTCTGCAAATGGTACAGTCCATTTAAAAAGGTGCTTGTCATCTCTCAATGCTCTGTGTCCTTTCAACAGTCAGCTGCAGGGAGCACATTTCACAGGGGCAGTGCTGGCTGTCTAACACACACATACACACATACACACACACACACTCTCATGCTGTTAGTGAACTCTCAGACACACACACGCACACACACACACATACCGGCATGCTCGCACACTGACACACTCACAGCACACATACACCAAAGCGTACACTGGCAGATACACATTTCCCCTGAGCTGGATGCCTCTCTTTAAGGGAAAAGGACAAACTGCTTTGAGGATTTAACTTGGGCTTAAAAAGGGAGAGAACAGACAGAGAAAGAGCGAAAGAGGAAGGATTTATTTGGGGACACCTTCCTTCACAGGAGATGTACAACTTGTCAGCATGACACCTTGTCTGGATTCCCCTCTCCTCCTCAGGCAAAAATCCTGAAAATGATGGATGACAACAAGCAGTTGGCTCAGCGCATCGATGGGGCCATCCAGTCCGCCAGCCAGGAGGTGACCAACCTGCGGTCAGAGCTGAGCGCCACCAGCCGCAGACTGGCCGAGCTGGGGGCAACCGACTCTGCCAGCGTGCTGGAGACCCTGCAGCACAACCACAACGGTAGGAGAGCCCCTCGGAGAGAGTGTGTTGTTGAGAAGCCACGAAACATGTGGAGAAGGACGAGTACGCTCTGTGTATAATCTCGCTATGTGCACGTGTGTTTCTGCATGTAAGTGAATGATGAGTGAGTGAATGAGTTGAACAAAAGAGGTGAGGGGTTTCTTGTGTCCACTCTCAGTTCTCCCACAAATCCCCTCTCATGTTGAATAATTAACCTCCTGAACCTTTAAGAGGGTTGGGGTGGGGGGGGTGGTGGTGCACTTCAGTAAGGGCAGAGTGGGTAAAGTTACAGCCTCCTTTCACTCTCGGCCACTCCGTCTGCTTAGTTCATTCTGCTCTCCCTTAACTGGGCAACGGATCTGTGTCTCTTGAGGAGCAAAGGAAAAGGGGGCTGGTTTCAGGGTTGCCGTGGGTTACTGTTACCGAGAGCTGTTTGAATGGCTGCCCAGTCTGTAGAATGCCTGCGTGTGTGTGTGTGTGTGTGTGTGTGTGCGCTGCAGCTGCTCTGTTTGCCCTTTTCCAACTTTTTTTACCCAGAGTTTGACATATAGATAGGTAACAGATGTGTGTTTTGCGTACATGCATAAGAGCATGGGTGTCTGCCATTAGCATGGGTGGTGTATGTGCTGCCCATGCTGTCATGTCCTTTCAGCTTCTGGCACAAACACACACACACACACACACACACACTCACACTCTCGCTGTTTCCATAGCAGTCAGCTGGTACAGCGAGCCCGTCTGACAGGATACGTTCCGTCTTGGCGTCGGGGAGCTGCTTTGAAACCACATATCTCTCAGATTGACTTCCGAAAATCAAGCTCAGTAAAAGGTCTGCTGTGTGTTTCCTCTCTCTCTCTCTCTCTCTCATTCACAAGGAAAAATGTGTTGGCTAAGTCTCCCTTTACAATGACAAAGAGTCATTTAGTCCTCAGTTGACCTCTGTGGTGTTTTTTTTGAAGAGGAAAATGTGAACGCTGGCTGCCTTACACAGCTGGTCAGGAACAGTTTGGTCATGTGTCAGCATTGTTTTCAATGGACTGACCCTGTCGCTTTGTTTTTCAGTTATTTCTTTCTGCTTTATGTGTGTGTGTGTGTGTGTGTGTGTGTGTGTGTGTGTGTGTATGCCTTGCAGTATCCCTTTTAACCCCGATGCACGCTCACACACTCCTGCTGTTCCCATAGCAGTGTGTGTGTGCGCCAGTGTGAGTGACGACAAGCATTCCTCTGGGAGGGTTTGAGCACTGATGTCATTGTCCCTTGTAGCTGCTTCTCTGCTGAGCTGAAACGATGCCCGAGGTGTGCATGTTCATGTGCTGGAATCACGTTCATCTACAGAGGAGATTCATAAAACTCACATAAATATCACATTAACATCACAGAGACTGCAGAAAAAAACACTTTCTAACAGGTTCCTTCTTTTAATGTTTCTGTAATGATACACATGAAGAACCTGACACCGATCTGTTGATCTCTCTCTCGAGATGGATTTTGTCAGATATAATTGTCTAGAAATACATTGCTAAGTAGGGTGGGAAAAAAAACGATTCACCTATGTATCGTGATTTTGAAATAGATTTTTTTAATGCCAGAATCAATATATTTGCTTCATTTGAGTCTCTGCGGAGGTAGAAGGAAGTTACCGCTTTTATTGTTGTAGTCTGAGTAACGTGACGCCATATCTGTTCCGTATCCGTCAACCAAAACAAACGACGGAGGGTCAGCGTGGATTCGACCTGCACCCTCACATGTTAAGTCCAGCGTGGTAAACACTACACATCCAGTAAAGGATGGAAACACTTTGGGTTTCACACATTGACAGGAAAAGCAGAGCTAGACATCACGGCTAAAGCTGCATGCTAACTCTGTCACCGACAGGAAACGTTATCGTATCGCGGTAACGTGCGGTCGAGCCGGCTGTCACTCTCATCTCCGTGGTCAAATGGGCCGACGCTACAACTGTAGAGCACCCAGATACTGACATTTATGTTAAATGCATTCAAACGGCCCCGATGGAGCTGACCATGGATGGATAAAGAGAACGGAGCTGACGGGAGAGCTAGAGACGACCTTGGAGAAGTTAGAGGAAGTAGACATGTGTGACTACATTCGGTTTTCAAAATAAAGTGTTAACAAAGGGAAGTGTATATACAAAATACATCTATGGAAATCAGATTGATTGGATTATATTCACCAGAAAACATTACATGTCCCTTATAAATTAAAAAGAAAATACCACTAATTTGTGAGGGGAAATGTCATTGCTGGAAAAAATGTAATACTTCCTGACAATGATCCTGATATATTTGACTTCAGGACATCTCTGACTACATACATGCTGAAAATCAAACATTTTTACTGGAATAATTTAGATATTATCCAAAGTAAAGTGTATGATTAACTTTTCCCATGGTCTAGTGTTAAAAAAGTGAACGAAAAGCGCAATGAATGGTACTATCGAATCGCAATACATATGGAATCGGCACCCGAGTATCGTGATAGTATCGAGTCGGGAGACAGGTGAATCGTCCCAACCCTACTTATAAATACCACGTTAACACTTTCTAACGGGTCCATTCTTAAAATGTTTCTATAATGGTACACATTAAGGAACTGACACCTACCTCTGGATGGATTTCATCAGACATAATTGTGTAGAAATGCAGTGCTAAGTGGTTCTGAGTGCTCCTTCTCAACATAACACGTGACACACACACACACACACACACACACACACACACACACACACGTCGTTTTGATCCTGAAGATTGTGGTTGCTCATTCCTGCTTTTGTTTGGCCCGTATATCTTCCCACTGTCATTGTGTCTATGTCAATAAGTCTTTTTTTTCTTGGCTTCACACCCACCGCCACCGCTCACTGTCTGTTTCAACCCCCTCTCTCCTGCTAGCTGTTCTTTTTACAAGCCCAGGGTGTATAATAGAAACGGCTGGGGATAGGGGGATTAGGTAATTTATCACCAGTGGCTGTGTTGGGAAGGGGAGGTGTGAGCGAAGGGTCGCTGGTTCATTGCACAGCCGGCAGAGTGGCTGTCCTGAGGGAAGCGTGTGCTGGGGGGTGCTACCTGGCACTTCACTTCCAGCAGCACTAACCTTGCTAGCAGCCTAGCTTACCTTAATTGCATTTCTAGTGCCTGGGGGGTTTTCATTTGCATGTTACATTCATCCTAGCGAGTGCAAAAGTTATGAATAAATGGGAGTACTTCATGTATTAGAGGTTTATACTCACAGTAGTTTCTAAAACACACTATCCAGCTTCCACATCTCGTTCTCTCTCAAACAATCTTCCACCTTGTCTATCCTCTGAACTCACTAGTATCCTCATGTGGGAGTTCACGAGCTTCCCCTTGGATTTAAATGGACTACATTTAGCTTTTGCTGTGGCGCTATGGGGCTGCTTATATAGAGAAATGCTGAGCAGCCATAAAAACTGGCTCACAACTCCTGCCTGTGGCCCCGATTCATGCCGTTCTCATTTTCTCTTTGTGTATGGGAGAGAGTGTCACGTCCAGCTCCTCTCTGGAAATTGGAAGAGTGAATGAGAAGAAGCCCATTCTAGTGCCGCCATATATTTCTTTTTTGCTAGAGGTATTTCTGAGGTGTCTTTCATTTTTACTTTTGTAAAGTTTTCAGTAATGGTCGTAGTGAACAAGAAGCTTTTTATTCAAATTGTGTGAGATTTAGAATGAAATGCTTCCTACAGCCTATTTCATAGAGTTAAAAAACTCCATCTGTAGTCTCCAGTTTGTGTGTGACTCACATTGTCAAACCACAATTACGCACGCTAGATCCACTGTGGTTACCTGGATTAGATCTGGCACAACCGACACGGAGCAGACGTCAGTGCTGTCGGTTTAATCTTTGGTGTTTGCGGTGCAAATCAACGGGAGGTTGAGAGATGGTGACGTTCCTCAGGATGCATGTGTTAGAGGTACAGTAGGCCTGTATTAAATGGACTCTGTTGTCATGGAGATGCCTCAGTTGTCATGACACGATCAGCAGTTTAGTCACTGCTTTTGAGGCCTGCTAAATATATATTAAAATGCAAATGAAATGTTCATGTTCTCATTCTTTTCAATGAAAGGTGAGTTTATCATGCTGTAATAGCATCCATCTGCATTGCCTTGGTTAAACTATTTCTCTTCTTATTACTTGCCCTATAAGGTGCCCTGATACAGACAAAACAATGGAAGCGTTGTGGAATTCTTTCCCTGTATAATTATCCTGTATAAGGACATACTGTTGAGCATAAACGCTGATTCAACCAGCCAATGCTCTCTGCATAAACAACGTCCTTTCTCAACATCAACTGCTGTTTTCTGTGAACTATTTAACTCATGCCGACTGTATGCACGTTGGCTTGTGTACGTATAGTATCAGGACACATCACATATTAGTGATCTGCTACGTCAAAATAAAATCCTTCACCAAGAGAAAAAGTGAATAAAACAACTGTGTCTAATGTAATTGTAACAAAAGGATCTTTCAGTCTATTATACAGTTATAGTATATAAACAAGTGGAATAATCTTTATAATAGAAAAGAGCTCTGATGAATGGGAATAATCCTTGAGGGTTTCCTTGCTCACCATGGATTGTTTTGTACCTTTTTATGTTTCATAGTAAAGTGACAACAGAGAGAGAAGGATAGAAGGATGACATGCAACTATAGACTGTAAATAAGAAGTGGACGTAGTCACCGTGATGTCACCCATTGGTTTGTGGACTGCCGTTTTGAATCCCTCGAGTTTGGCATTTTGGCCGTCGCGGACGAACGAGACACAAGAGGATGGAGTTAAGCACAACCAAACGCTGAATAAGACATTTTTAGACGACCAAAATGTTACAATTAACTTTCATGAACTGAAAACACGCTGTGAAAGAGTTAAAGTTGTAAGACGCCAATTACAAGGTAGCCCCGCCCTAAAGCATCCCCTGCTTTATGGTCTATCTGACTCTAAATGGGACCATCATTTACTGAATGAACATCATGCTGTATTGAAGAAGACTTGAAACTAGAGATTGAGACCATAAACTCATGTTTACAATGTTTACTGAGGGAATAAATCAAGTGAGAAGTAGGCTCATTTTCTCAGAGACTTCTATACAACCAGACTTCTTTTAGCCACCAGAGGAGTCGCCCCCTGCTGGCTGGTAGAAGGAATGCAGGTTTATGGCTTCACTTTTCAGACCCGGAGGTTGCCCTCTGCATTCAACACAGATCCCCTGCTGGATTCAAACCAGGACATGGTGTTACATGTCTCAGTGCTAAATTTTGCATACAACTAATGCTTCAGACAGCTTTTAGAAGTTGTAAAACCTTTTGGTCAGCTACTCTTTTGGATTCTTTTCCCCAGAGAAACGGTGACAAGTTGAAGCAAGCAGTGTAAATTGACCTACTTGATATATTTTCTAGTGTTTAGCAGCCTTGTTTAGCGCTACTGCTCTCCCACACTTAGCTGAATGTCACTGACTTATTTGAGCTTATTTGGGCCTGAGTGTGAAAATATGCTGATACTGTTTGGATAAAGCATTGGGTATTTTTCTGCAGCTGATTGTATTCTTACCACCTCTCTTGAGGGATGATAATGTTTGTTTATTCAGCATCCAAAGGTTATGAGAGGAGAAGGTCAGCTCTATTACATTTAATGACTCAGCCATTCTTGTAGTTGAGTGTTTGAGCCCGGCGTGGTTTGTTCAAGCATTCGGTACATTACCGCCTCAACACAAAGGGCATGCGTTTCTATCTGAACCTCATCGGAACGTTTTACACCATGTCTGGGTAATCATTTGAGTTAAACACAGATTTTATCCTCGCGATAATTAAAAATACGAAAAATATATTAATCTTCAAGGAGGGGGTTATCCAGAAGATCAAGAACGAGTTAGGCCTATTATATCATTTAGCATGGAGGATTTGCTGTCTCTATACATCATTAATGAGCAGACAAACTCTGCATGTTAAAACGCTACTGAGGCTATATTGGTGCTGTTCTGTAATTCTGTTCACGAAAAGCCTCCCTGGCCATTGACATTAGATATTAAACAGAATTAAGAATATCGGGAGGCTATTTGCTTTAAAAGTAGCTCCATTAGGGCGAAGTAGACATGACAAGACTGCTCATGCTTTAATACTATTAGCCAGGGCTTGAATTGGAATGAAAAAACATGCCCATTCTGTAGACCAGCATCTGCACAGCATGTCGTAGTGGGTGTTATTATGTGGTTTAACCTCTATTTCACGAGCACCTTAAAGTAGGACAGCTCACGCCTCTCTCAGAACGGCCCCCACCTGCAGCCTCCAGGTCGATGGCCGGCCATTCATCAATACAGCAGGACTTTGAAAGCGAAAGCGAGAGGCTAAGCTTTCCTCCACCAGCTGTGTGGCAGAACCCACTGGCATCTAAAGCCGCCCACACATGATCAGCGATAAAATCTCTCTGCGCTGGCTGTGCCGTGGTTTCCCTATGGGGAGAGCGATGCCGCTTGACACGGTGGAAGCGCTACCCGAGCTGGACGCACCGCTCCAAATTGCCACCGAGTGCTGTGCTCAAATTATTGACGCTGACCTTTCAAAGCACAACCAATGAGATAACAGCTGTAACTGTTGTTGTTGCCTAGAAATAGGGGTGTAACGGTACACAGTTTGGTTAGGTACGTACCTCGGTTTTGGGGTCATGTTTCGTTACGTTTTGGTACAATAGGGAAACCGAACCGTACCGCAGTTCGTGTGGAAGCAAACCGAGACCTCCTTCGCTTGTCTTGGTGCGAACCCGAGTGCGATTGCTGTGTTCACACCTGCCCAAAGGAACCGCACCAAGAGGGTAGACGCTCCAGGGTTCGATTCAACCGAACTGAACAAGGCAGGAGTGAATACGTCCTGAGACACTGGACTCTCAAACTGCTTCCCGGGTGCTAACGTAGCTGTCTACTGCTCCTGCTACTAGGATGGGTTAAATGCAGTTGGGCGTTTCAGTGAAATTACTGTGATTACAATTTTTCTGTGTGGGCTCAGTGGGGCTCCATCATTCTGTGCACAGCGTTAACATGGAATTGTCAGTTTATTAGAGAGACACCACTCGCACCGTAAATGCTTCATTAACAGCGAGAAGAGCTTGGACATTTGTACTCCTCCAGTGTGCAGCAACCACACGTGCATACTCCGACACACGTGACATGGACTCCTAATTCCTACTTTAACAATCACCTATATATATCTATATATATATACTGTACATGGAAAATGCAGCGATCATTTTTGTTCCACATCTAGTTTCTTTATCACGTAGATCTGTCTTCCCAGCGCTGTTTATGTATCTGCTAAACTGTTTTTACATTTAATTTCCAAGTCAATATAAAATAAATACAAATGCAGATTGTCTCTCCTCAAAGGCACAACTGTTTTAGACTCACCGTTGATTCCTAGCTTGAATATAGGAAATAAAGACAAGATTTGCATAATTTGGGAAGACACTTTTATATCTCAGCCATTTGAAAATGTCAACAGGCTTTCACATAATGTTCTACCCTCTTCAATTAGGGTAATGTATGCAAAAAGGGGTCTTTAGTATGGATTCTTTTCCAGCGTTGCTTCAAATGTCACTGCTTTCTTGGTAAGAGTACGATTTGAGTGCTTTTATATTATACTGCACATATCAATAGCCACACTATATTGCATTGAATAAATCATCATTATTTCAGTTATTTATAGCATTTGAAACAAATATCTCCTCTAAATATAACTGATTATGAATGTGACTACCTCAAATATGGAACACATGAAAACACAGGGCCACATTTTTGTAATCCGAGCTGTGCGTTTTCTTTTATATGCTTTGTTTTATTTTGTTTGCTTAAATTTCTGAACACATCTCCAGATGCCAAAGCACTGAACATTTGATCACTGCCTCTGCTGCATCAAGCCCGAGGGGAAAAAAAAAATAGCATTGTCTTCTTTTATTGTTAAGTTGCGGTCCTGTCAAAAAAATCCCAGCAGAGTCATCCGAGTGTAGAATGTCCTCACATAGATTACAGGTTTTTGCCACGAATTGCATTTCCGGCTGTCTTTTGTCTGATCAGACGACGCCTGGAAAACCTGACATTTTGCAACATACCCTTTCACACTCCGCCTTTCATTGATTTGATGAAGAGGGATAGGTGTAAAGCTGCCGTCACTCAGAGAGGCATTCGGTGTAGAACGCCAGCTGGGTGAGTGAAAAACAAAGAAACAAAAAGACAGGAAAGATGTAACAGGGGTAGTGCAGTCATAAAAGAACTGCAATGAATTACCTCAAGCTGTGAAAACGGCACCAAATCTCATTAGTGTTTTTTTTTGTAGATGGAGATGGCTTTTTGAGTTCCTCTCTGTCTACGGCAATGAGAAACTTAATGGCTTGTGTGAGGCAAAGTGATAGTCCTCCTCAGGTTTCATGTTTATAGCACGTTTTATGGACATTTATTTGACAAAGTTACCCAACAGATGGTTACTCATCAAAGCGGTCCTCAAAAGTGCAACGAAAATTGGAAATGCCACAGTCGCCTTTGGCAAACTTCAATCGAGCTCCTCGGCTGGCGTCGACTGCAGCAACTTTCCTAATGAATTCCAAGTTTAGAAGCAACACACCACCCACGTGAGGTTGTATTTCAAACGGAACGACCCGTGTCGGTATAATTAATAAGGCTGAAACCTGAACATGTGGTTGAAGGAAGTAATTACTTGCCTATAAAGCATGTTAATGATGAGTGATGTTAGTCTGTAACCATATGCTTAAAGGTCATTCATTTACATACACATGTAGTCATCAAGCGATTGAGGGAACCTTGTGAATTAGATTGATTGCAACGTAGTATAAAGTTAATACATCACGTGCTGCCTCTTATGCGTATGTTCACCATATTCTGGGTGTGTATTCATAGCGCTGCCACACACACACACACACACGCACACACACACACACGCCTCTTTGTGGCCTTGTCGTAAGTTCTTGAGCGGAGGAGGAAAGTGTTTTCCAGACAGTCATCTGCTATCAGCAGGCCTTGACACACTAGCAGTGGCTTTATTTGACATTATAACTCTAATTAAGTTGCTCCTCCACTACCACACATATTTATTCTCTACCTGAATAGACAATTTGATGCCCTTCGTAGCATTGGGGTAGGTCAGGTCTGTAGTGCATATTTGATGTTTTGGGTTGGTCACAGTATGCATTAATGAGTTCGGGTGGCTCTCGGGTATGTAAATTAGCGTTGCCCTCTGTCCTTCAGCCTTGCCTTTTCCTGAAAACTGATGCTAACAGCACTCTCACGCACAGCGGCAGATGGCGTGAGCGAGTGTAACCGGTGACATTGCGCATATTCAGATGCCATGAAGTGCAAATGCTGAGCTGTGTCATGCAAAACTGTGGAAATAGAGGAGGGCAAGAAAGAAAGAGGGGAGTGTAAATTGTACTTTTCCAACAGAAAGACATTTCAGAGAGGATCCGGATTATTCTGCAGCTCCATGAAGGTGACAGTCCGGTGTAATGGATTGTGCACCATGTGGATAGACTACTGTGAACAATGATTAAAACTCTCATTAGTTTGATGGAAAGCTTCATTAGCGGGTGATGGTGGGTGGTGGGCATCATTGTTTTTATACTGCATCCACTAAGACCTCCCATTAGTCTCTAGATGGCCTTCATTTGATGTATTTGCCACCGGGCCCAGCTCAAACATATCACAACTAACTCGTTCCTCCAGATAATGTGGACGAGAATCATTGTATCGTTGCCAGTGATCCAGTGATCATAAATGACATGAAATGAGAAATTAAGGCAGCTGGATCCAGCCAAGTCTACACTGCAATTACATGGGATGGAAGTCTGGTGTAGAAATGTGCACAGTGGAGGCTGATAGGTCTGCTCTGTCGCCCCAGAGAATGGCTCCTAATAGGCCGAGATAGGAGATGAGGAAAGCGTGTGCTCGTCAGGCACGGAGCCCCCCAGTGGTTTCTGAATGATGTGATGTGACGGGGACCGGGGAGGGGGGGAGGGTCCTCTGCGGGGCCTCCTAAGATTTTGTCAGCAATTATTCACAATGAGGTGCAGTCGGACGATCGGCCGTGGCAGCGGCAATGATGAAATGACATTTCCTCTCTTCATCTCACATTTCTGGAAGTGGAAGATTGACGTGAGGTGTTTTGACTATTCCTGTGCTCTGTTCCGTGTCTGTGAGGCCGATGCCGTGTGGTGTACTTGTGTTTGATCGTTACAAAGTGCTGCGGCGCTGTGCGGAGACGGTCTGACTCTTGACGTCATCCTTCTACTTTATGTCTCTGCAGGTCTCATTGTGAAGTGTTCAGACAGTATTTGTAGTATTATGTTTTCAAAAAAGGACTTTATTGGATTGTTAGGCTTAAATATTCAATATCTATATATATATTAGGGATGCGAATTTTGAAAAATTTTCTGAACCGATAACCGACTCTCGTTAACGATTATTAACGACAGGATTAGTGCCTCGCATGCAGCGGTGCTCCGGCTGCAGTGTAGGAGCACAACAGACAACCCGAGTCTCCAGTTCGCCGTCAGGAGAGTAGCAGCCACGATGCTGCGTTCACTGTCTCCAGTTCACCGTCAGGAGAGTAGCAGCCAGGATGCTGCATTCACTGTCTCCAGTTCACCGTCCGGAGAGTAGCAGCCAGGATGCTGCGTTCACTGTCTCCAGTTCACCGTCAGGAGAGTAGCAGCCAGGATGCTGTATTCACTGTCTCCAGTTCACCGTCAGGAGAGTAGCAGCCAGGATGCTGCATTCACTGTCTCCAGTTCACCGTCCGGAGAGTAGCAGCCAAGATGCTGCGTTCACTGTCTCCAGTTCACCGTCCGGGAACGTTAACTTAGCAGCCACAATGCCACTTTCCCAGTAAAAGTCTCCACCGCACATGTAGTTCAGTTTAGCAGGTTGTCAGCTCTGTGTCTGCCCGGCGTAACGTTAGCGAGTGTCCGACAAACCGCGTGTGTGTTTGTGCTACGTTAGCAGCTCTAGCATTGCCGGTGGCTTTGTGTTCGACGCCGCCGCCACACACGCATACAATCTGTCAGCGCGGCGTGACTTTAACGAGTAACCGACAGACCGTGTGTGTGTTGCCGTGGTGAGTGTGAGGTTGTCGGTGGCTTTATTTCTGTGAACGTAGCTGTAGCAGTGTGTGTACACTTTATTTGTCGGTAAATAAATGCTACAACTCCTCTGCTCAAGAGACCGGAGTCAACTTCCTGTATCCTGCAGGTGGGCTGTTAAGGTGGACCAGCTTTTCTCCTTAAGCCACTCAGCTTTATTAATATTATTAATATTAATAATGAACTATTATTAATATTTCTTTTAGCCGTTTTAACCGATAGTATTAATAGGTTACAATGCTTAATGTCGGTTAACGGTTAAACGGTTAATTATTGACATCCCTAATATGTATCGATGCTTTGATATTTTTGACAACACTAGTTTCATGAATGACATTTCAATGCAGAGCGATGTTCATCTTCTACTCGTACAACATGGAGTTAATTTTAGATCCTAGCTCCGGGGTACATGATGTGTGCAACCCAAGCTGATACGGGTATTTTGGGTGTAGGTATAGCCGAATAGAATTACTGCATAGCTCTGCAGAGGTGCCTCTGAGCATTTTCAGACATATGTACTGGTCCTGGGTCGGATTTCTCCTTTGCACACATCCCACTGCGACCGTTTAGCAGCTGACAAATAGAGCGGGATCTCGGATCAGTGATTCTGTAAAGCCTCTAACTTGTGTGTCAAACCGCTTCCACCAGCTCACGAGGACCAGTCAAGGGAGCTGCGAGAGTGTTTCAAACATTTTTTTCAAGACGTTGCCTTGAAATTGCTACATCGCTCTTTGAAAAAGGGCACAGGATGTTATGTTCCTGGGCTAAAACCAATGACGTTGAATGTTTAAAGTCAAGGATCAGTGGGAGTGTGGAGGTACTCATGTACAGCAGACACTAACGCAGCTACTCAAGTATTAAACACTCCCCTCCACCTCCCACCATTTGTACTTGACATGCTGCCTGGAATGACGCCCTTAAATCTTGTTGATGGTTTTGAGTCTGGATACGTTCACGATTGAGGAATACCAATAACACTTTCCTTCCTCTGTTGATGCTTTCTTTCTGTAATATAGGTACTCGATCATGTTGGCTTTAGGATGGCTTTAAGTCCTGTCATTTGAGGTCACAAGAGAGCTTTTGGGATTGGAGTTGTCTGATAGTACTTTCTTGTCTCTACTCGAGGCCAGATATTTTTTAGGCGTCACTCTTTCTTTGGCCGTGATCACATTTGACACCTGTGCTTGAACCAAATATGCAGCTGTGAGTGTTGCTAGTGACAGAGAGCCAGAGGTCAACGGGCGCAGACGCATTACATCATCGTTGTTATTGCTATGCAACACGAGGTTTGATAACAAGCTATCCAATAACCTTTTTCCATTCACATGGGCTGGCTTGGCTCGGCTTGGTTTGGCTCGCCCCGAAGCGTCAGCCCAGCACGGCAGGGATTTGCAGCTCCATTACAACACGGCTGTGAAATAGATGGATAAACACATTATCTATAATTTCTTCACAATAAAAATCCCCCGCTATTTTCCTATTTAAAAGCTTTTATTATGAAGCAGCAAAATCAGGAAATGTTCATCAGCAGCAACTTAACACGACTCCCAACAGCTGGAAGCAAAACAATGAAATATCTGAAAGTACAAACAGGGACGCAGGAGAGAAACTAAAAACACAGAGATTCGGTTAGAAGCTACAAAAGTACTGAGAGCTGAACACACACGACGTTGTTCCTTCTGGTCTCCTGCACAGACATGAGTTGAATCACGCAGCACGCTTGTTTTAGGGGGTCGTCGTGGCTTGGCCGCAGCCACCGAGACGTCACCACAATGCCCTTTGAGGCGGGTCAAGTGCACTTTGGCCCGACACCAGAGAAGGTCCATGCCCGGCACAACTTGGCGCGCTAAAACTGGTAATGGGAACGCAAATCAGTACTCCGTAGTTTGACTCGGCGCGGCCAAAAGTGCCAATGGAAAAGCCCTACACGTTGCATTAGCTAGCTTAGTTGAAATAACAAAGGAGGTTGAGGAGGTTGAAAATAAGAGAAAGTTAGTGAGTGCTTTTCTTACTCTTGATGAAGAGTATGTTTGTGGAAACATGATGTGGCGTGACTAAGAAGAGAGCACCTTCACTGTTTTATTATCTTGTCTAACAGCTGCCAATGTAACGCCCGTTTCAAAGTTTACTCATGATAAATCAAAGCTAACTTGAGACATTTTCTGCCTGTAGATCCCAGGAGTGCACCCCTAACGCAATGCGTCATTGGTTTGGAAGATACAGTAATATTCACCAAACATATATAAATTGTAGTGCTGTCAAAGTTATAATAACACGTTAACGCAAATTTGTTTTAACGCCACTAATTTCTTTTAATGCTTTAACGTAATTTGCGTTTTGTTAGGTTGTAGCGGGATCACAACCCAAGGTTTAAGGTTGGGTTTTAAAGATAGATACTGTCATCATATGAAACTAGAAAAACCTGAAGAATCCATCGGTCATACTAGCTTGTCGCTAAAGAGGCTAAATAACACTCCAAACTAAGCTAAATTTTGGCGAGGAATAACTGGCATGGCCATTTTCAAAGGGGTCCCATGACTCTCTGACCTCAAGATATGCGAATGTAAATGGGTTCTCCATGCTGTTGTGTTGTTAATTGATTTCTAATAATAAATAGATACATGTATTTGTATAAAACAAGCATATTTGCCCACTCCCATGTTGATAAGAGGATTAAATACTGGACAAATCTCCCTTTATTTTGAACAGATAAGGGCAGATTCACAGATTCACAAAACTGCTTTTCTGTTTATCCATTTCTAATCATCTTACGTCTCGTTTTTTCTTCTAATAATCACATCAACAATCAGCGTACACAGACACAATGCTGTTTGTTCAAGTCAGTTAGTCAGGCCTGGCCGTTGTGAATATGAGTTATCGTTCAGTCTACATTTGTCCATCTATCAGCATGCAGGCTGTCCGGCCAGCTGGTGCCTGCTGGGTTGGAGAGGCAGATTGGGAAAGCCTGGATGTCACAGTGGGGGCAGGTGGGCCCCGCCATCAGGTACCGTAATGCCCACTGGCACAGACGGGGCCGTCTCCGAGCCGCGCGATGGGGACGAGACATGTGTGGGGCGGAGGAGAGAGGGAGGCATCTTGAGTCGTGTGTATGCCAACCCTGACAAATTGGATAAAGCCTCCAGTGGGATAGGAAGGGCAGTGCCAGTGTGAGGCTGACATATGAAGAAGACTGGCACAGTGGGTGGAGTGGGCAGAGAGTGGGAGGGGGGTCCGTGAGGGTGGCGGAGAGCAGATGTGTGTGTCAACACAACCCTGGCATCACGCTGAAGGAGAGGGAGCATTACTTATGTTAATGGACGTAAACAGACGGATACACACATACACAGAGCAATAAGTGATGTCTCTGTATGTGTGTGTGTGTGTCGTGTCCTGCGTGTCTGAGAGAGAGAGAGAGAGAGAGAGGACCTTCTATAACGAGGCCAAAAAAATACTGCCTATGGTGCTATTTCACGCATACACAATGTCTGTCTGGGGATGCTCTTCATCCTCTACCTCATTAGTTTTTTCACGTGTCATAAACCACATTTTTTTGCCTTTCTGCTCCTATTACCTAGTATGAAAAATGAATTGGAAGTCATATTTTATCTGCTGATGCATTTGTGCTTTGAACAGACCCACAGACTTTCTTGCAGTGTCAGGTCAGCTGCAGTGTTTGTGCCGTAAGAATAACAGACCACACAGTGAACCGAAGGTAGTGGAAGTGTTATTTTAACTGCATTACTGTAGAATAAGGATGCAACTTTCCTTAATCGAGCATTGGTAACACTCAACGATCACTCAATTGATTAATCGTAATTAAAAAACATTAAAATTGTGCATATACCAAACAATACCGAATGCGTTATTTTCCTCAATCAAAGCCTTATGTCCACAGCAGCATATTCTCTGACAGCATTGCATAGCCTACGAAACATACAAAGATAAGTTTGGCGTCGCCTATCCTACTACTATCTACTGATGTCTAGAATGTAACTATGTTTTGTTTATATTTCAGTTCTTTATTTGATAGTAGATAGATTAAATTTCACATGCTCAATCAAACTGTTATCGTCAATTAAAGCTGATGTAGGCAAGATTGGAGCAAATATGATAAGAAAAGTTATTTTTATAAAACGGTCGCTATATCGTGACAGTAGTGCATGAAACAGTAACCTGACAAAAATCATATGCCTCTGTGTCTTCCGGTGCTCCTAACGGCATCTGCAAGATTTCACAGACCGGAGGAAAACAAGCAGTAAGAGCTGAACTGAGGTCTGCTGTCTATGAGAGCCGGCTGTCAATCACTCGCGAACTCCGACCAAACGGTCAAACTAGGCAGCGCTGATCAAATATGAATCAATATTCTGTTACGTTAATGCCTATTTCTCTCCTCAGATGTTTTCAGAATCATCTTGTAGCACGGTTTAGCTGGAAAATGAGAAAGTTTGTGACGCCGCTGCCATTGTGGAATTTGACGAAGGAACACCAAGTTGTGGTCACATGACCGGAGCTCAGCCAATAGGAACGCTCTCTCTCAATGAAATGACCTGTGATTGGTCAAAGTCTCCTGTCATGGGCTAGGTTTTCTATAACCTGAAAGCAGAGCCATGGGGAGGAGCAGAAGTCTAGTTATCTCTCAGAACACTTGAATTACACTATGCTGAAAGGTTATTATGGATTTTTTGCCGAAAGATGCCAAAAATATTCTGCCTACTGCAGCTTTAATCATGAATATCCCTACTATAGAAACATGCTTGTCAAAGGCAACATTAAATTGCCTAAATGTGATGCAATTAAATTGGTGTTATGCTCTTTTTAAATTGTACATACGGTGAAAACGGTCACGTCATGCTGACATGCAAAACCATATATCTACTTCAGAATACAAGTGGTTCTAGGCTAAATTAGATACTCCAACTAGATTCTGTTGTAAACTCTCCTTTTGGTAATATTATTTTGTGTCTAGGTTTACCATAAGTTACAACGATGACTCTCAAATTTGTACTCGGCTCACTCAGGCTCAGTTATGACTGGACAATCAAGCATTAAAGTACACTTCTGGTACGGGTAAAAACAGGTGGCTAACAGTCAGTTAGATTGCAGGTGTGTATATTGCATCATTACATCAGACCTCCATTAGCAAGCTGAAGCAAAATTGCTCATTTACACAAAACTAAAGCTGTTACACATTTTTTCACGGTTGGTTTCACCTCAGAAAAAGTGAGGATTCACTCAAATGTTTCTCCTGAGTTGCTGAAACTAACCTTTTCTTGTCAGTCCTGTCAGGTTTCGTTCATTCAAACTGATTTGACAACAAAAATAAAAAAGGCTGGTTCTCGGTAGCTTTGTTGGCAGACGGAGAACTGGATTTGCCTTAATCCACTTAAGGGGTCCGTCCTGTCATCGTCTTTCATTTTATTGATCGGAATAATGCTGCAATGACCGACACCGTAGCTCGCTGTAGTGCAGCGTTCATTATGTAATGAGGACATTAAACAGTACGTTAGAAGATATTAGATGATATGTTGAAAGCAATCAGAAGCCTCTCTGCATTGCTAATTGAATTTAACTGCCATTGATTAACTGAACTGCTGGTCCGAGGCAGCGTATCATGATGCAGGCAATATGAATGGCCTCCAAGACTCAACAAGCAGGGGTGTTAGTTTAGGGTCGATGCGTCATTGAGCCCAGACACGACCCTTAACTGTGGACCGCATGACCTCCAAGCAGAGGATGTGATGTCCTCGTCATTAGAAAGTAATCAATGCGTCACCGTCCCTGTTTAAGGCCCATTGAATGTTTATCAGCAGGAAGCTAGGCAGATGCCTGATCAATAGGGGGGACAAGGGAAAAGGAACAGAAGAGTCACGACTACCAAATGTTTCTTTTGTAAGCAGTCACCCAAAGAAAGTCCCTGACCTTCTCTATTTGATCCGTTGTTTATAAGCGCCAAGAGACGGAAATTGGTTCACATTTTTTTGGTGTTGATTTATTTGAGTCGTTTGTCATTTTAACTTTATTTATGATGTTTTCTTGTCTTATTGATTTTCTATCCTTTTATGCTTTCTGCGTTTTTAGATTTGCAAACTCGTATATGTGAACTATAGATTTTATCAGTATTATTGGACTGTAATACTGTGAAACTAGTGGTGTAACGCAGTGGTTCTCAACCAGGGTCTGGGGACCACCAGGGGTCCTTGAGGGAGTTCCAGGGGCTTCCTAGAAAAATGGGGAATAGTTTATTTTCACTATTTAATTTACTATAGAAGTGAGCGATGTGAGTAAGAGTCATAACAGTGAGTATTCCTTCACAGTTATCTCCTCAACTCTAGTTGACATCTATAGAATTCTGGTCTTAATCATATCTAACAACCAAAATGTTTTCAGATGGAGGTCCCTGACCTGATGTGTATCAATTTAGGGATCACACGCAAAACACGGAAAAGGTTGAGAAGTACTGGTGTAACGGACCGCAGCTGATCCGTGATCTGACCAGCACGGATCCACCGATTCATTACACAGTTTCACCATCATAGTGTGAAATAAAGTTTTACTGCCAATCGTTATATATGTGATTGGGAGATCGTCATTAATGCTTTCTAGTCGCCGATCCCTGATGATGCTAAACGGTGAACAACAAATCCGTGTTGAAATCGGCAGGATGATGAGAGCTAATCAACGTCGGCAGCACCGGAGCAGCTAACGTACGGAGGTTCGTTACATACATTATGGTGCGTTCAGGCTCTATTCAGTAAAAAATGTTCAAATGCAATCTTGAATCAAAACCGTGATACGATCTGAACCGTGAGATGTGTTATCCGTTGCACTGCGGAGGTATAGCAGAGTTCATTATAAACACCAGTTATATAATGATTACTTTACTCATTGCTGAGATTTCAGGCGTTCAGAGTTGTACATTCTGGCCCATCTTGTTGTAAACAAACCCCCACATTGTTGTATTTCCAACTTCTCAAAGAGGGAGGATGGTGCTACCAGTGTGTGACTGCCGTTCTAACACCTTTTTTTATTCTCAAGTCAAATTAGCTTCTGGTAAAAAAAATTAGTCTGCTCTCAATTGCTGGCTTTCTCGGTGTGTATTTTCTGTCCTTTACCTGACCTAATGGTAATCCTTGGTTGCAGACAGACGGACCAAAGAGCTGTAAATTACTTACTCAAATATCAAGCCCTGAAAATCTCCCTGTTATTACAGAAACAGCCTCTAAAATGTTGTGGCAAGTCCTATTTGTATTACAGAAGTTGGTTCTTATCTGAGACATAACAAAGAGACAGGTACCGCCGGCTGCTCTGTCAGTCTAGAAGTAGTTATGGCTCTTCATCTCTCTGGAACGAAGAAGCTTTGTATGTATCTCCCATCCAAACAAGTTGAGTTCAGCCAGAGTTCAAAAGGAAGTTGAGAGGGAGAGCGAGATTCCCCCCCCCAACCCCCTCGTGTCAGTTACTCCCAACCTTTTGGGTCTTTACTCCTCTGGCAAGAGAAGTGTTTGGTTTGACAGCTGCGTTCTGTCAGAAATGACTCGCTTTCTGACCTCATCCCTTTCGATTTGAAAAAAAAATGATTATGCAAGAGAGAGCATGTGAGAGAGTTATAGTTTAGTTTGATTAAAGGTCCCATATCGGGCTCATGTTCAGGTTCATACTTGTATTTTGTGCTTCTACTAGAACATGTTTACATGCTGTAATGTTTTCCTCATACTGTCTGCCTGAATATACTCGTATTCACTGTCTGTCTGAAACGCTCCGTTTTAGTGCATTTCAGCGGAATGGCAACGGAATTGCGTTGCTAGGCAACAGTTTGGGTCCATGTTTACTTCCTGTCAGCTGATGTTATTTACATACACTGCAACCAGGAAATAAATTGGGAAAATATTTAGAATGTTTTATGTGTAAAACCGGGTAATGGTCTATATATAGTGTATATTTGTGACATCACAAATGGACAGAAATCCTAACGGCTTGTTTCAAACACACAATTTCTGAATACAGGCTGTGTGTATTTCTCCATATATTGAGCATTTTGATAGTTTAGCAGTATTTATAAAGCACTTAAACAAACTTTATAATATAAAAGACATGAAAGTCTCACTTTTTACAATATGGGACCTTTAATAGAATGACCAACCATTCAGTAACAAGGGGCTCTCAAAGTTGACCCATATTGGACGCCAACCCCACCTAGATATCAAAAATAAACATATCAGTACGGCTTTCTGACAAACAAGGTTACCTGCAATGTCAATACTTTTGGGCCAAAATAAGAAATAAGCAAATAATGTGATTTTTTTTTTCTTTTGTCCTTAAATCCTAATTTGCAAAAAACGTATAAACTCCATTTAAAAAAAAAGAAATGTTATAGGGTAGACACTTCTTTACATCCCCGCCAACGGTCGAGCAACAGCAGACTTCTGAGTATAAGGTGGGAAGGTCAGTCTAACATGTGAATCCAGGCTGCATTTACATCAGATCCGGCGGTGCGTCGATTTGCCGCAGGGTTGTGCCGTGGTGTGTGTGAGTGTCACTAATGGCCCATTAACACCAAGTGACTTCATGACGATTAATGTCTTTTGTTCCCTCATGGCTGGGTTGTACAGCTCTGGATCGCCGGTTACGAGATTTTTCGGCACCCCTTACAGCCCTCACCGACGCAGCCCAAATGCACTACTACCACCGCCGATGATTTTCACTCAAGTTTGACTTTGACTCAAATATGACTTCAGTTTTCCCATTTGTTTATCATTACATGACTGAAAAACTTACAATTAAAATAAACTTACATTATAATGAAGCCCAAGTCAGCAAACATTGTGGAGTGCAAAGCCATGAAAGTGTGAAGATCTTTACTTTTTATTTTTGAGCCACTCGTCACAGGTTTGTGATGCTTTGCTCATCTTATTTGGACTCAGTATGTTCCGCCTGTTGCCGTGTCTGGCTCCACTGATGTTAGCAAATCAGCGTGACTTCATCACTAAAATGCAGAGTCAGAATTAATATTATAAGCAGCTGAGGGGCTGAGCTCCTAATAGAAAGTGAAGTCTTGGTGGTTGGAGATTGTGCAGAGAATAACAATTTTGTCTTCCATGATGAAGCACAGTCTGACCATTGTAACAAGCCACAGGCCCCCATTCATCCTTTTGTCTGTTATTGGAGGGACAGTATGTTTCCTATGCTGCAATTTCAGAATGTCTGACCCAAGACACCACTCTGCAGTCCATCTCTTTCAAATGCACGTCATACGGTTCCTTGAAAGAAAGCTCGGAAAGCTCCCAGGGAAGTTGTTCTATTTCTCAGATGGTTGTGCAGCGCAGTGCAAAAACTGCAAAGCCTTCCAGAACAATTGCCTCCACTTGGAAGACTTTGGTGTGGAAGCAGAGTGAAACTTCTTTGCAAATGTGAAGAAATGCTTTACAGTACAATCCACCTGACCAATGAAAAACCCATGTGATATACAGTAGTTTAAAACACCAACACATTATCAAGATTTAGGCAAGAAAGAGACCCAGCATGATGAGTTGTTTCGTTGAGCATCTCATTGGGATTTTGTGGGCAGCAAGACTCAACGTCAGTTACTTTCACTTAAAGCTCACATGGACCTGGTGTCTTGGGGCCCTTCAGAAAGGCTCATTGTTGCTTGTATGGATGCACACACGCATGTACGTGCATTCTCACAGCCCTGCTGTGTTATGTTGCTTTGTACGGTGAGTGATCCGTGTGTCGGCCCGCCCTGTGACCATTAATTGATGTGGCTTTCTGTGCAGACAGAATTGATTCCTGGTACAGGCCATAAAGCACAATGCTACAGCTTTTCACTGTCAGAATCTACAAGGCTATTACCTTGAAAGGAAGCTGATGCCACCGTTGAACAGATTCATGGATAATGTAATGGATATAGAAAAAAAAACTACTTTATTCCATGATAACATACCGGGCTTTAGTGCTACTGCTGCTGTGCCAACTCTATCTCCACTGTGCCAACTTAGTACTCTCGTATAGGTGTATATAATATATATAATGGATAGTAATCTTGCCATCTTGCTTCAGCCAGACACTCTAATTGGTTAAAGAAAAACTCCAGTGCACCTCATATTATGTTGGATTTCTGCTGTGCTAACTGAAGTGGTTATGATGGAGATACCTGGATATATTTCTCTTAACCTTACCAATGGTGATGCACTCATAGCTGTCAGACTATACGTTAGTACATGTACCGGTCTGTTCATGAGTTTCTAACTGATGTAATGAAGCCCTAACTGATGTAATGAAGGGATGACGTATGTTCGTAGGCCAACCAGGAAGTTAGCATCGCCCCAGTTCCCTCCACAAAAAGCCAATGGGATTTTTCCATTGGGTTTTGGATTATTGCAGAAAATAAGCTCTGCAAAGGTTTCTGATACTTACACGTTTTGTTCAGCAAGATAATCTCCTCAAATCAACACCACTTTTATGATTTTTGAAGCGTGAATGCAATCGGCAGAAGTAAAAAGATAACGTTAGGCTATACACTACACTGAGGTCGCATGAGACAAGGGAACAGGAAGTGCTAAAATGCTAACTCATTTCCGGGTTTTAGTTTTCATTCCTGTTACACTCTATGTCTTGAGGGATGTTCTTTTCCCAAAACTATCATTGCATTCATAATCAGGGTAAAAACCAGTACTGTTGTTATAATAAAGAGTAGCTTTAGACTGCACAGTACCAAGTTGAGGGTACGTGCTTGTATCTATGTTTGGATCCCTTTTATTACGTCTTGTTATTGTAAGAATATCCCTGAGATTGATGTCTGCATGTATCTGTATCCAAAGCAGTAAGCTGCTTATATTAGCGTTTAAACCCTTTAGATCACCAAACAACATCTTGGCTCTCGTTCCACAATCCATAATCAGACCATTGACTCAAACTTTATTTGGATGCTCCAAGAATCCACTGATGGATTGCCAAAACCTTCAACCTTATAATGTCCTATAATTCTGCAGCTTGTAATGCGATCAATGTTTTTCCCTTTGCATATCTTACTCCAGTGGATGGATGGATGGGCGGCTCTCGGTGGCGGGTGAAACGGCTTGTGAGGAGGAATAAAGTCTATCGCCTCGCAGACAATCGATCTTTGTCAGGAGTGATGTGCCGGTCTGTGCAGTGTCTGTCTCCCTCCCTCCCTCCTCAAAATTGACTTACATTAGGCTTAGCACTCAGATATTGCTCTGCTGCTCAGGGTGTCAGAGAACTATTCTCTGGCTTATGCCGCACACCGTGATGCCAAGTGTATCATTGACTACATTTACATGCACAAAACATTACGGTTGTTTGCCCTTATTCCAAAAATGATCATATTCCTGCTAAGTTGTTTACATGGCTAATGAAAATGAATATTCCACTAATATTCCTGTTTATATGCAGCCGTGCATACTCCCATAACTAGTGGCGAACACACCCTCCTTCTTTCAGTCCTTCAACCACGTTTTTGAAAAGGTCGACGTATTTGCGCATATCCAAAAAAAGCTGTTGATATCCAAGTCTTTCGTAATGTTTTATGTGTTTCTCCTCATTTTCTTTTGGGCATGCAACACTGCAAACTGTTGGTCTACAGAGCTGGTCCTAAACAGGCAAGAGACCGTGTGTCGAAAACTGCCGTTAAAAACTCCGACTGACCCTTTGCGCTTTATGCTTCAATAACAGTTGAGCAAGCTTGGAACTCGGCAGAACCTCGGTCAACTTTCCACATTACTGTTGGGTTATGCATGTAATTAGATATGCTATGAAAGTCACATTACACTGGTGTCACAATCTTCCCGGACACATTACATTGTATATAGTCCCAGTTACTACATGGAACTTTTTCATTTAGTGTTGATTTTGTCCCTGTGCACACAAGTGGTAGTTTTTCTGAGCATCAGAGTCCTTTTTTAATAAACCTCTCGCAGGGTCTGACAGTCTGTCCTGGTTCTGGTTCTCCAGTGCCTCCCTTCCCTCCAGCGGGCCCAGCAATACAGCCTGGACCTTCAGCAGTGTGGTGTCGGTGTTGGCTGCCAGCTTGGACCAGCGGAGCAGCGAGGCGAAGCTCTGGGGAGAAGCAGCCGCTGCTGCCGGGCTGTATACATGTCCAAAGAATACTCCTAAAACCTGAATAATATTGCATATCCCACATGTCTAAATCAGAAAATGCTCCATTCGGAATAAAGCTTAATTCAGAATATCCAAAGGGAATAGGCTGTTTACATGTATCAAATTTGGAATATTGTCATATTGGGAATGATAGTGATACAAATATGCGAGTAAAGATAGTCAGTGATTCATTAATAGTCAGCCTCTTAGGGCGTTTTCATATTAGATATCAGGTCTTCAAATTAAGGTATCACAAATGGATTTTTGGGTATTTTCACTGAAGCTCAGGCGTCTTATCGGCACTACTAATGAAAACTCAGCCCCCACAGACTCAGTGTGGCTCAAGGTGTAGGATTCAGATGGAGCTATCTTACAATCTTTTCTCTATAATGACAATTCTTACAAACTGAAGCATCAGTGTAATATTACCGCAAGCCTGTCTCAAGAACAGATTAAACATGAGTGTGTTTGAATAAACCTTGTCTAATATAACAGTCCGCTTTAAATGTCAATGTTGTTGAGTGTTGCCCCTGCTGGTCAATTGAGAGACATGGAGCTGCTCAGTGGAAGGAAGGTAAATATGGTGTAGTCATAAGAAACGGCCCCATGGCTACGAAAGAGAAAATTGAATGGTGGTCATGCAGCGGAAACAGCACAGGCAAGATGTCCAATACTCCTCTGTGGAAGCTGTGACATAAGACATAAACCTTTGTGTTTGTTATTCCTGCTGCTCCTCTTATGTCATGTTATTACACTGGAGGATGATTTTACAGCTACAGTGCAGTAGTTAGTGTCTATTGGCTTGACTTTACCGGATACCATTGTTTTTAACAATTTATATTTTTTAATATTTCTGGAATATAGAAATATTCATGAAAATATTAGGGCTGTCAAAGTTAATGTGATAATTTTGTAAATTCATATTAGCACCACTATCAGCACTACTTTCTTTAATGCCTTAATGCAACTTGTGATTTTTAGATTGTAGCAGGCTCAGTTTTGAAGAGTGAAGGTATCATATGAAACTAAAAAACCTAATGAATTGATCGGTACCAACCATGTCATACTAGCTTGTTGTGAAGGAGGTTAAATAACGCTCCAAACTTACGCTAAATTTTGGTGAGGAAAAACTGTCATGGCCATTTTCAAGGGGTCCCTTGACCTCTGACCTCCAGATATGTGAATGTAAATGGGTTCTCTGGGTACCCACGAGTCAGACATGCCCACTTTATGATAATCACATGCAGTTTGGGGCAAGTCATAGTCAAGTCAGCACACTGACACACTGACAGCTGTTGTTGCCTGTTGGGCTGCAGTTTGCCATGTTATGATTTGAGCATATTGTTTTATGCTAAATGCAGTACCTGTGAGGGTTTCTGGACAATATCTGTCATTGTTTTGTGTTGTTAATTGATTTACAATAATATATACATACATACATTTGCATAAAGCAAGCATAAGTATAAAATACTTAACAAATCTCCCTTTAAGGTACATTTTGAACGGTTTAAAAATGTGTATCACGATTAAGTATTGTAACCGATTGACAGCCCTCGACAGTATATGTGTAAAACCTAGGCCTGTGAAGCCACCGCCCCAATAGAAATATAGATCATTTAAGATTAATTTTGATTCCTAAGTATAATGTACCACATAAAATAGCCCCATACTGGCACGACCTTGCAGACTCTCTAACCTCTTGGCTCAAAGCTCTTTCTAGGCTGGTGAGGGCTTTGCCTTGATGCCCGAGATCAGAGCGTTGCTTGAGGATTAAAGTCACTTTCTAAGCGTTTGCCTCCAATCCAGCAATCGCAAGTTATCACAGCCACACGATCACACTATCAAAGCTCATGCCCACGCCTCAGCACAAGTCTGCGCCAGCCCTTTTAAGATGTTAACAGCTCCACGAAACGAAGAGCCCACGACCATGCAAAAAAAAAAAAGCTCAGCTGCGTCTTCTTGCTGTAGGTGCGCCTGACGGTATGTGGAAGCTCAGTGACGGTGTCTATGTAGATGTGGAGATAAGAGCGCATGGCAGCACGGCTTGCTGAGGGCACTGAGTGGAGATTTGTGAGTTTTCTCTGCTCATTAGGATTCTGCAGAGGCCGCCGAGCGAGGCTGAGATGAGAAGAGCTGATGAGAGGAGAGGCAGCGGAGGGGCCAAAAATAGATCAAAACCAAACTGGAGTCCAGAGTACTGGTGGGCATGGAGAGGAAGGAATGTGGGCCCTGTAAGGCTGGACACGCTAAATTGAGCTGTCTGACTAGATTGTAGATAGAGAGGCGCCCAGGAGAATGATAGCATAGCGAAGGAGCTAGCTCGCTAATGATGGGAAGTATTTAGGAAAGCTGATAACAGTAAGAAGGGGTCTTGGTTGTGATTGGGAAGGATGGAGATTATAGAAACCCTCAAGCTCCTCTCTTCTCTCACTCCATCTCTTTCCTCCCCGTTATCTCCCTTTTTAGTTTTGCTGTTCTGACTGTGATTAGTGGAGAGATAAGAGGCTCATGGTTCTTCTGTTTTCTGCTCCATTAGTCTGACTCACTTAATGCGGTCGGTCCGTGGCCGAGTGGCCGTCCGGCCTCTCGCCTTCATCATCTTCCTTCTGTTTTATCGAGGCTTCTCGCTCCTCATCCTTTCATCTGATGAACCGCACATCTCAGTCGTGCAGTGTTCTTTGCAGAGTGCATCTCAGTGTCTGGTGTGTTTGTGATGTGTTTGATTTTAGAGAAAGAAGTCATTAGCAGATGTTAGAAGCTGGATTCTTTGAGCGCTCGAAAAAACAAAAGCATAGTTCATTTTCTGTCATAATTTATTTTATACTAGGGCTGTCAAAGTTAACACGATAATTACCCTTGACCTCTGACCTCCAGATGTGTGAATGTAAATGGGTTCTATGGGTACCCACGAGTCTCCCCTTTACAGATCTGGATCAATATCTGTCATTGTTTTGTGTTGTTACTTGATTTACAATAATAAATATATTCATACATTTGAATAAAGCAGCATATTTGTCCACTCCCATGTTGATAAGAGGATTAAATACTTGATAAATCTCCTTTTAAGGTTCATTTAGAACAGATACAAAATTAATTTGTGATTAATCGTGATTATCTATGGACAATCATGCAATTAATTGTGATTAAATATTTTAATTGATTGGCCTTATTTTAAACATTTTAGTATGAGCTGTGCATCCAATCTCCAAATAAGATAATTCTAGCTCTTTGAAAGTGTGACCCTCGGTTCACCGTCCCACTCCGTCCCTCTGCCGTCCTCCCCGTCTCTTCAAACAGACCATTAGCACCGCGCCGGCCGTTCTGGAGCTTTGTGGATGGACGACATTTAAGAAACATCGCCTTTAGTCATTCCTCTTCTTCATCCTCGTGTCGGTTAACCTTTCTATCTCCCTGTTTTCCTCCCTCTACATTCTCATTTCTCACTTCTCTCTTTCTCTCATTTGCAATCCTTTCCTCCGGTCCTGCTGTGACTTGCAGTTTCATTCAGGCAATTTATTATTATTTTTTTTTTTGTCCCCCGTCTTTTAGCTCTGTCTCTGTTTCTCTCTCTCTCTCTCTCTCTCTCTCTCCCTCTCTCTCTCTCTCTCTCTCCTTTGTATTTCTGCAGATCCATGAGTGGAAATAGAGCAAATAGAGCGAGGCAGCGAGGTAGAACCCACTACCTCATCTGGTAATGAGCCTGGAAAGTTCCCAGTCAAAAGTACACGGTCTCCATGGAGACTGAGGGTGAAGTTGCTGGCACTGCCTGCGTCTGGTGTCTTTGAAGGCCTCGGCTAGAGTAAACAATGCCAAGGTCACCGCTCCTAGGGGTCTGTTTCAGCATCTGCGACCACAAAGACACACCACAGTCTTTGAGGACGTGGTTGTGGGTCGTGGGAGCTTGTTTTTCATCCATGGACCTTTTCATTAGCCTCACTAGACCACCCTCACCGTGACCTACCACCCAACGCACTTTGTTTTTACTTAAACCTCTAACTTACCATCCATATTTCTTCCCCAGTTCCAGAGTGAACTTTTCTAAACCTCTTTTATACCCAAGGCACAGATGAATAGCTCTCCAGTGATATCTCCATACCGCCTCAGCCCAGCATATTTAATGTGAACTTGTTCCTTTATCGGATGTAGCTTTAAGGTTTCTATTCAGTCATATTTTCTCGCGCTGTGTTGTTGTTTATTGTGCTATTGAATGCCCTCTTTGTCCTTCTGCAGCCTGCTGTTGTCTCTTCTCTTCTACCCACCCACCCCCACCCCCACCCTTGGGCCACCTTCATTTATTGTTCAATTTAATTATTAATGTTCTTAATTCTAGACGAGGGAACAAAGCTGCGATGTCGTTTATTTATGCCTGTGAGCTCTGAGTCATTCACTCTCTCACTTCCACAGTTGCCGCTGCAGAGTCACAAGTCATTACTAGTTGGCTAATTACATTCAGAGGCACCTGCCCACACACAAAGCACAGACGGGTGGTTCAGTCACATTTCATTATCAAGGCTGCCTCTCTTGCACTCTGAGCTCTGTGTAAACTTTAGGTCGTATCTAGAACTGGTGTGTGTGTGTGTGTTGGAAATATCAAAATGTAGACTAAACAGAAATAAACAAGCCACCGGTTACTTGTTACTTGTAAATCTGCACAAAACCATCGCAACATAATCACACGCTGGACTCAGGATGCAAAGCCTGGTCTCCGGTGTCAAGGTCCTGCAGTTCTGTACGCCCACCATCGAGCATGACCTCCTCTCTACAACCTCTGTGCTTAACAAGAAATGTACCGCTTCCGTGGCTCGGAGCAAACTGACAATGAACATAAAGCAAATAGGTTTCCTATCAGGCAACATACATTAGAATGAACATACTTTCTAGGAGACAGGGTTGCATTGTAGTAGCTCTGCAACTAATGATTATTTTCATTGTGGATTAATCTTTCTCGATTAATCAATAAGTTGTTTTTGGTCAATGAAATGTCCGAAAAAGGTGAAAAATGTTGATCAGTGTTTGATGAGACGTCCTCAAATGTCTTGTTTTGTCCACAACTCAAAGATATTCAGTTTACTGTCATAGAGGAGTAAAGAAACCAGAAAATATTCACATTTAAGAAGCTGGAATCAGAGAAATTTTCACCTTTATTTTCTTAAAAAATTACCCAAACTGATTAATCAATTATCAAAATAGTTAGCGATTAATAGTTGACAACTTCTTGTACTTTTGAACAGCTTTTGCTAAGAAATATGTTCAGGAGATTCTGTAGAAGTCGCTATATATTGAGATATAGTTATTAATATGAAGTTTAAACAAAGGCTGTTTGTATTCCAGATGTCGGATAAACATCTCAGCCAAATTATAGCCCAGTTTTAAGAGATGCCTTTATGTCTTTAATCCTGCAAATCATCAAACTGTTGCTGAGTGGCTGTTATCAGCTGCTCCAATAAACATCTCTGGAAAAAAGCCTACTCAATCAACAACTTATCGACTTCAGAGACTATAAAGTCTAGGGATGCACGATATTTATGCCAATATTTCTTAATATTTCCCAGTTAATTTTGTCCGATTGCAGATAATAATCAAGTCTATGACTAATGATAACTATGAGGTACCAAATTCTGAAAAGTAATGCCGGCTCTAGGGATTAATTAGCACACATCACTTTCACATCCATTCTCTAAAGGTCAGACAAAGTCTTAGTGTGATGAGACTGAACAGCATCTCCGTTCACACATTGATCACAAGCTGTGTAAATACAGCATTTAGCAGCACATGTGACCCTTCAGGCCTGTAACCGTGCAGGTATTTGACATTCACAGCCTCGTGATGTTGTGTTTGTGTTTATATTGTGCGTCTCGCACGCCAGAGTGTCCGACGCCTGTCCCAGATGCTACGGGGCATATATCTAGCCGTTAATTGGGACTGAGGGCAAACCCAATACAGATGGTATTTGCACTGTGTGATGAAGAGGATTTTCTGGGTTTACCGCAATCTGCAGTGCAGCTAACGGAGGAGAGAGAGAGAGAGAGAGAGAGAGAGAGAGAGAGAGAGAGACGAGGAGACCGGAAATTGGAAAAGAGAAATGTGGAGGAGATGGAAGGCTGAGGCTGAGGAAGAAAGTGACAAACATTCAGTGAGGAGATTGAAGGCAGGGATGCACAGAGCGGAGGAGGCAGGGGTAAATACAGAGGAATTGATGACATAAAACATACACAGACATAGTAAAGAGCATGTAAAATCCCTCATACCTCTCTGTTATAGCGCTTTGTCCCTCCTACATGATCAGTCTTTGTTTAACTTTTATTATTTGCTTGAAATCTGGTGATCTCGGAATTTTGGCCTAATTTAGTGGTGAGGGTTTAAATGTATTTATGTGGTGTAAAAAGCCACATCCACACTGTTGTCGAGTAGAGGATCCATCGATCTAGATCGATGCATCGATTCAGTGATCAACGATTCAATGTCATCGATGCAAAGTGAAAACATCTATACATATCATGATATCGTCTCATACTGATCGCAGGTCCTTGAATTGATTAAATCAAAATAGTATCGTGGCAGACTTTGTGATATCAGCAAATATCGTATCATTGTCCAAAGAATCAAAATAATGTTGTTGTCATCTCACCGACAGACAACAATATGTACACCTGAGCAACCAAAGGTCAAGGTGTTCTTCTGTTTCAAGGGGTATCCCCCAGAGGTCAGTATTGTGGGTCCACTGCTCTTTACTCATTTACCTCGTTCCCCTTGACACTACCCTACGTCATCACGATGTCCACTTTCACTGCTATGCCGACGACACACAGGTCTACATTTCAACAAAACCCCACGCTGCCCTGCCGCCCACCTGCCTTGCCACCTGCCTGCAAAATATCAAAAACATGCTCTCCAAAGCACAAAACACCACCGTTCCAAACCTCTTCATCGATGGCTTCCCCGTTTCATTCTCCTCTTTGGGTCACCCTAGACAGCACCCTCTCCTTTGCACCTCACATAAAAAAACATCAACCGTACTGCTTTCTTCCACCTCTGCAACATCTCCAGACTCCGCCCATCCCTGTCTCATCCCAGCACAGAACTCTTGGTCCACGCATTTGTTACATCCCGGATTGATTACTGCAACGCTGTCCTCTCTGGCCTTCCCACCAAACTGCTCAACAGACTTCAAATCATTCTGACGCCTGAATCATCTCCCTCACCAGATCCTCTGACCACATCACCCCATCCTCATCCAACTACACTGGCTCCCTGTTCAATACCGGATTGACTATAAAAAACCTTCTGCTCACCTACAAAGCCCTCCACAACCTTGCCCCCACCTACCTCACTGACCTCCTTCAGGAGTGCACCCCCTCCCACACCCTGCGCTCATCTTCAGCTGGTTTTCTGACCTCATGCCTCAGCACCATGGGAGCTAGGGCGTTCAGCTGCTCTGCTCCCAGGCTCTGGAACTCCCTCCCTCCTCACATCCGGCAGTCTGACACTGTTACGACATTTGTCATGACGGGTTGTTTTTATCTGTTTTTGAGTTTAATCTTATCTTTGTACGGTGTCCTTGGGTGTCTTGAAAGGCGCCACCAAATAAAATGTATTATTATTTTTTATTTACAGCCCTATTGTCTAGATCATATGATTTCATATACGATGTCCTAGTTACATGCCGGGTATGGACACCCCAGTCAGGATAAGGGGTTAACTCACTCCAAATCTCCCCCCTTTAAATCCTAGCTCATCCTATAATTAACACTGATAGAATCTCCCGGAAACTCATTCAACTTCCTAATGTGCAAAGTTAACTTGATGAAACGGCGAGCAATAATGCATCTGCACCCTCCATCAGTCACCATTAAAAGTGAGAGCTGGCCATTGCATCTCAATATAGCATTATTAGCAACGGGGTTTCTCAAGAAGACGGAGCGCTCTGCATACTAATCCGGACAAGAAGAAGCCTCAGTGTCACGCTGAACATAAACAGCTAGCCCACTGTAAACTTTCTGAATGATCGTCAACTATGATTAATGTGACTGTTTACTTGTACTGATGAGTGGATTGTAACTTAACAAACAGCAGCTGTGGAAACCGGAGCTCTGGAGAGTTCCCACAAACTGATTTAGAGTCAAATCTTCAGGCATTTATGTCTCTCATATTCTCTAACTCTCATCGGAGGCACATCATTCTGCTCCGAGTGTCACTGCATTTATAATTTACACATCTCAGGATGCAAGATACAACCTGCATCTCCCAGATCACTCAATTTCACCACTGTCACAGTTTTTTTTTACATCCCAAAAGGACTTTTCTGATGAACCAAACAATACCGTCCCCTGTGAATCACACATGCAGCCCACACAACATCCCACAAATGCATCTCAGTTCGTCATACACGGTGATCTTCTTTCTGTTCTCCCTTTCACCATAGACGGCTAAGATGATGAATGCTTTTCTATCTGACAGCCTTTTTTTTTTTTCCCTTTTCACTGCTTCTCCACACTCCACACTCATGAATTCCTTTGTTGTACTCAGGAGCCGAAGCTGTAATGGCAAAGTGTGCCACGCAAACCAACAAAATTGTGGGATACTGTACAATGTATGGTACAATTTGAAGGAGATCGACTGTGAATGCTCTGTCTGCAGGGAAAAGATATTAAATGCGGCAATGGTCCAGAGTAAGCTCGAGAGACATGTTGAGACAAAACACCAGTATGTGGTGGTGGTGGTGGTGGGGGGGTGCTGTGAGAGGAAAACGATCACTATGAAGGAAGGAGTGCCATGTTTGAAAGACGTTTGTGAGCCGACGGTTTATCGAGCGCTCCGTGTAGATTCTGCTGCAGCTAGCAGCATTTTGATTTGATATTTTGCTTTTATTTTGATATTCGGAGGGTTTGACTTTGACTTGTTACGGTAAAAATTAGGGATGCACGATATGGATTTTTCTCAGCCGATGTGATAACCGATAATTACCTGCTTCTCATGGCCAATACCAATACGATACACAGGTAATTTAACATTTTTGTATTTTAAAAAGAATTTCATAACCTATAGATATATGTTAGACAGCAAGTGAACATTTTGAACTTTGTGTTGGAAGCAGAACAAATGGGCCAGCGTAAGGATGTGGGCGACTTTGACAAGGGCCAAATAGTGCTGGCTAGACGACTGGGTCAGAGCATCTCCAGAACTGCAGCTCTTGTGGGATGTTCCCGGTCTGCAGTGGTCAGGACCTACCAAAAGTGGTCCAAGTAAGGAAAACTGGTGAACCGGCGACAGGGTTAGACCCGAGGCTCATTGATGCATGTGGGGAGCGAAGGCTGGCCCGTGTTGTCTGATCCAATAGAAGAGCTACTGGAGCTGAAAAAGTTAATGCTGGTTCTGATAGAAAGGAGTCAGAACTCACAGTGAGGAGCAGTTTGTTGCATATGGGGCTGCATAGCTGCAGACTGGTCAGCGTGCCTATGCTGACCCGTGTCCACCGCCAAAAGCGGCTACAATGTGCAGGTGAGCATCAGAACTGGACCACGGAGCGATGGAAGAAGGTGGCCCGGTCTGATGAATGTTGACTCTTCCTCCAAATTCTCCAGATCTCAATCCAATCGAGCATCTGTGGGATGTGCTTGACAAACAAGTCCGATCCACGGAGGCCCCTCCTCACAACTTCCAGGACTTAAAGGATCTGCTGCTGACGGCTTGGTGCCAGATACCACAGCAGACCTTCAGAGGTCTAGTGGAGTCCACGCCTTGATGGGTCAGGGCTGTTTTGGTGGCAAAAGGGGGACCTACTCAATATTAGGCAGGTGGTCATAATGTTATGTCTGATTGGTGTATATTTTAAAATAGTATTTTGACTCTATTGCAATATTGATCAAATTTTGATTCATTGTTTAGCCCTAACATACAGCACATCATTGCATGCATCTCTAGAAACACACGCGGACACATAACAAAAAATCCATATTTAAAACTAGAGGACCATTTACATTTTCTTGAGAATTTCTTGACCTTTTAAGCTGTTTTTAAGAAATAATCAATAACTCCCTTCAAGCTCTGAGGTTACTGTTCAAGAGGGTGATAAAGCTGCTGAGACCTCTTTTCTGTTTCATTTCCTTTCTTAGTTTCATTATCAATTTGCACTTCTTCTCATCCGGAAAATCCATAAATGTAATGTTATTTCCGTGCATTGTTTTTGTGTGTGTATAGTACAGTATGTGTAAAATAATTATATAACACTACAATAATGAAACTTCACGCCTCACAGCTGCACCTTCTGACTGAGCAGGAAGAGAGTAGGCCGCCGTGGCGTTTCTCTCCCTCACAAACATGATGGATCGCAAAACAGCCAGTGTCTAGAAAAACAAAGGCAGCATTTAAGCTCTGAGCTGCCCACCGTTCTTTTCTGTCGTCCGTGGCATAAATCTCAGTCAAGGCACACAGAGTGCTTCCTCTAAGAGAGGGGTGAGAAGGGTTATTTGTTTCACTTTACGGGGGAGTCCGTTGGAGGTGGGTGGTGGAGAATTCAGCCTGTCTTTAGGGAAGGTTTTAGAGGCTGATGAAAGAGTTAGGACAGCAGATGTGGATGGTGATGTGTGATTGTATTTTGTCATACTGGCAGGCTTCATGAGTAAGATGGTGTGTGTGGGTGTACTTTTCTTTACAGTTAAACAACACACTACTGTATATTGCCGGTACGACAACCCCCAACCTTCATCACTTCATATCCTCCTCCCACCCACGGCTCGTCGCATCCCTGAACACACACACTTATCATTTTAATGCCTGTATGATGTAGAAAGAAATTAGAAACACTTCATGATTAGCAAATCATTTATTTAAAGGGACTTTATGTAAGAATCAGAAATTGCTTGTTAACAGCGACACCTGTGGCCGTTAAGTCAACGAAAGTCAGCGTCCTGTTGCTGGCGCTTGTGCTCACTCTACATAGACATGAACGAGCATCGCTCAAAACAGAGATCCGACACACGTCAGCTAAAAGCACAATATCACTCTATATATATTTCAGCTGCTTGGTAGTAATGTTAGCTGACCAGAAGGTCTCTCCATGAATCAATGCTGATCCTAGTGTTGGCTTTTCCTGCCTCAGCCCGGAGGGAACGGGTGAGACACCGGAGTTTTGGTCGGAGACAATAACGTTTCTCGCTGCGGAGCCCCGTCACTTCACAAGACACTGGAAACCTCTGTTGGTCTGGAGGAGCTGCAGCAGTTATTTCTGCACAAACGTCCACTGTACATTCACTAGATATTATCAGAGCTACTCATTCTGCTGCAGTGTGGAGTGTGTAGTGTGCCGCATGAATGTGAGAGTGATGCAAAAGAGTGAGAACGAGCATGGCGTGTGAGTGAAGGCAGGCAGAGGAGCAGAGTACAGCAGAGACTCTGGCCCTGGAGACCAAAGCTACGGTCTCCCCCGCGTCCTCCGATCGCGGCCAACACTGTTTAACAGACGGGCTTCACTAGTCTGAACAGCGTAGCCACACGCGAGCACGCATGGGACACTGACCCGCAATGATTTATACGTGTAAGAAGTTACAAACAGTCCCTTTAATGAATGTGCAAACAAACAGACAAACCGAGCTGAAAACATCACCTCCTTGGTGGAGGTAACTAACTGTTGTTCATGTTGACCAAACGTCAGCAGATGTGTGTTTTCTAGTTGGAAGTGAGATTGTGATGGGTTGTAGTATCTGTGTTTTGGCAGGCAGGTGCTGTCCCCTCTTCCCAGTACTGTGTACTGGTACTGAATCTTTTAGTGGTACAGCGTGCCAGATTGTGCCGGTCTGTTTTTACCCCTGTACATAGGATGTAAGATACATTTTGAAAGGGTGAATGGTAACTCCGTCCTGTGCAATAGTAGAGTTGTGTGAGCATGAGCAAAACTGTTGGTAAAATGCCTCAAATCAAACTGTGCAGGTCATTTCTCTCTCTCTCTCTGTCTCTCTCGCTCTCTGTCTCTCTCTCTCATTGGCAGATAAATAGGTAGCTGGGGATTGGTTCAACCACAACAACAGCTGCTCATGTCTGGCTGCTGCCATGTTAGCCGGCAGCCAACCATGCAGTCTGTGGATTGACACAGAAGACACAGTTTATTGGCAGAGTCTGAAAGCACGTGCTGTGTTTGTACCAGACACACAAAACAAGTTCTTGTACGTTACACAACGTGGGCACGAGCGGCTCTCAATGGTGTGTTATGTAGAGGTGAATGTATTTAGTAGCAGGTCAGCGTTTACATTTCAACACAGTCATGTGACAGTAATTTAAGTTTGACTGACCAAATGAAATGTTTAGTTTTCTATAATAATTTCTAGCTTGTTTTACATATCCGTATCTAAATAAATCTCAAGAATAAAATCTAAATGAAAATGTTCTCATTACGATACTTTCTTCTCTCTTAATCCTTTGTGTCCCCCGGTGGGACATAAGTCCACAATGTCCACACTAAGTTTGACTAACATTCTCCAAACATCCTCAGGTGGGCCCAGTTTCAGTTTCTTAATGGATGCTGCTGTTCAGCTGCATTGCACAGTGGGAGAAGATACAGCGTGAATGCAAAGTAAATGGAAATATGCAAATGGAGGTGAACAGATATAGATTTGTGTCCACTGAAGCTGAAAATGTTTCAAATTGGGTGAAAATTTGCAGTTATCCCAAGTTATTTGATTTGCTACATATATCTTCACTTCACTCTGCCCAGAATCCCATTTTAGGAGCCAGTTGATGAGTTTTACTAGCTGCTGATATGTTTGCCCTTTTGTGTCTCCAAAGATTATTGTACTATATATATTGTCACACTGATAATATTTAGGTAAAAACATTTACTTTTAGTAGGGCTGCTCGATTATGGCAAAAATCTAAATCCTGATTATTTTGCTCAATATTGAGATCACCATTATTTAACACGATTACTCATTGACTTTGGAAACATCATGCATGTAGAAAGAACATTTTGTAGCCTACATGTTGAAGTTAAATTCATCAATCTGGTGCACTTTGAGAGTAAAACCAAGAGACTAGATCTCTGAGGAACTTTGTGCTCTTGTAAACAATTTAATCATAAACACATTGGTTGTGTAGATATTAGGGATGCTAATTTTGAAACATTTCCATAACAGATAATCGACCCTCGTTAACTGATTATTAACCGTTAACCGACAACATTTGTGCGTCTCATGCAGCGGTGCACCAGCTGCAGGAGCACAACAGACAACTGAGTTCCCAGTTCACCGTCCGGGAGCGTTAACTCAGCAGCCACGGTGCCGCGTGTAGTGTCACGGACATGCAGCCACGTTCCCAATAAAAGTCTCCACCGCATCATTTAGTTTAGTTTAGCAGGTTGCCCGCTGTGTGTCTGCCGGCGTAACGACACTCTCTCTGCCCGGATTAATGATAGCGATTGTCTGACAGACCGTGTGTGTGTTTGTGCTACGTTAGCATCTGTAGCTCTGCTGGTGCTCACTATTGTCACACACATACGCTCTGTCAGCGCGGCGTAACTTCAGCGAGTTTCCGACAGACCGTGTGTGTGTTGTCGGTGGCGTTCTAGCTGTGAACGTACTGTAGGCGTAGCAGACAGTGTGTATACACTTTATTTGTCGGTGAATAAATGCTACGAGGCTACAACTTCTCCGCTCAAGCGAGCTATAGACGGGAGCCAACAGGAAGTTGACTGTAACGCCGGCTCAGACTCTCTTAAGGTGGACCAGCTTTTCTACTTTAAGTGACGAGTTTTTCTCAGGTTTTTAATTTATTAACATTTCTTTCAAGTGTTTTTTTCCGATAGCGTTAATCGGTTAAAATGCTTAATGCTTGTTAACGGTTAAATGGTTAACTATTAACATCCCTAGCAGATACGATTGGTGATGACACAGCAAAACAAAGTCACACCCACAAAGCGTGGTAAACGAGACGGGGTCCGTGTTTCAAGACGGGTAAGGTGGGTCGCCACGCTGAGGACAATCTGCCCCGGTTGACAGTCGCGCCGGAAGAAGGGAGCTCTGTCCCCTCACTGAAGAGGTGTTGTAAAGCTCCACATTCATCCCGGGCCTTTTCCAAGATGGTCGCGGTGCACCACTATGGAGGAAATACGCCCGGCGATGGCCAGCCGGTGCCGGGGAGAGTTCCCACAAGGGGATCTTCACCGTGCAGCCGCCCCTGACCCGCAGAGTGGGGCGACAGCGCGCCACTGTAAAAGAAATAGTGGATTTATAACACAAAACAAAACGAGAGCGTGATTGGAATGCGGCGCGTTAATCGTTTTATGTTGATTATCTTGTTCGGAGCCAAAATCGTAATTGAAAGTCGATTAATTGCGCAGCGTGTGAGCAGCTGAGCATTTGGAAAACAAAAAACATTTCTTGACGTTGCATTCAGACATTTTGTCACTCTCATTCTCGTCACTCGGCGCTATTTCTCCTCCAATGACCATGTCAACAAACAGTAATGTGAAGAACGGGTGTTTTGAATGAAGCTGAGACGTTCTTACTTATTCTGAATTAGTTTAATGGCTTCAGTTATGAGAGGAGGGACAGGTTTGGAAACACATTATGACACTAATATGGCACCAATCCCAGGTGGGTGTCAACACACACACACGCACACACACACACACACACACACACACACACACACACACACACACACACACACACACACAGTGTTTAGGGACTATTACTGCAGCTTTGCTGGATATAATAGTATAATGTGGGTTAGGGGTGGAGTCGTTGAATAGAGGATTCATAGAAACCTTTATGCGCTGTGACATCTCCAGATATACTCCATGACCTCCACTTAAAGCACAATGCCCGTCCCATCGTTTGATCAGGGCGTGTCTTCAGATGGTCATCGGGGGGGCCAATGAGAGGATGCCTGGAATGTAGACGCACATATACACACCGAGGCGCACAGACTCACTCACACACAGATTAACGGGGTAAGCCGCGCCGCTCATCTGGGATAAATGCGGTCAGTGAGGGGAACAGCTGAGCAAACAGCTCTGGCAAGAGGCAGAGAGCAGAGTGGGGGGGGAGAGAGGGAAGCAGGGATGACCAACTATTCATCCCGGCGCAGTGCAGGCGACCGGCTGCCACGGTGGATATGCATCAGCCCTGACCCTGGAAGAACGGGGACCAGTGGAGGTAATGGCTCACAGATATTTTCTCTACTCAGCTCCGTGTTTTGTGTTTTGTGTTATTTTTCCTGTTTCAAACTGCGATGGGAATAGTGAGGCCAAACTAGTTCACTGAGCTCTGGAAAAAAGATATTAATGAGTTGCCTGGGAAACCTTTTTTTTATTTATAGTGACAAATCAAGCACAGGTGCCACTGCAGGTCTATTCAATGTGTATTAATCTTAATTATTTTCCCCTGAGGCTGGCAGCAGTTGAACTTGGAATCAAACAAGTGATGCTATAGAAGACAAGTGCTGTTACAATTAGAAAAACAATGATGATTTTGCACTGTTTTTTATCACTATTACGCTTTAAATTTGACTCTGACATGATTTACAGCTCCAGATGTGAAGAGAGTCATGTTTTTAGATGAAACAGAAGCAGAGGTATTATGTTGGGACATGCACCCTTGTTGTACAGTACATTATGAGAGCAGATGGCCTGATGCTGATAGTCAGTTATGAACCGATGGAACCGGTGTCATTAGGATAGATAACAGTGATCTGGCACATTAATCCTCCACTACTTTTTCCAGATGAAGGAGAAATACAGTTTAGCTAATTGGCTTGGTTGCTGCTTGATGCCAAGCTTTGTGTAGTTGTGGGTTTAGATTCTGGGCTAGAACGTGATACAAACGTGTTGTTTTTATTATGCTGTCGGGTCGTCCGTCCATCCGTCCACTTGGACTCAAGGATGAACTAATGTGATTTTGGTGGTCAAAGGTCAAAGGTCACTGTGACTTCACAAAATATGTTTTGGGCTATAACTCAAGAATTCATGTGCTACTTATAACGACATTTCACACAAATTTAGGATAAAAGGTAAAATGATGATGACATTTTATATCCAAAAGGTCAAAGATCAACTTCACTGTGAAACCTGAGACTCTTTACACCTGGCATTAAGGGCGTATTCACACCTGCCTTGTTTAGTTTGGTTGAATCGAACCCTGGAGCGTTTACCCTCTTGGTGCGGTTTGTTTGGGCAGGTGTGGACACAGCAATCGCACGGCAACGGTCGACGCTTCGATGCATTTGGGTCAGCCCTAAAATGCACCCAAAACGCATTGAGGAGTAATCAACAGCAAACATTTGAAGCTTCGGCCAGGTGCGTTCTCAGCGCTTCTCTCGTCCCTGAACCGCCGTGACCAGAGAGGTCATCACCGCCACCGCCACCTCTCCTTATCCCTCTTGTGCGTGCAGTGTAGACTTACCTCAAAGTCACGTTTGCAGGCCCTCTCTCCCTAAATGGCGGCATTTTTAGGCTGATGTGCAGCCTCTGGTTGATCTCAGTGTGGATACTGGAGACACACATTAATACCAGGTGTAAATGTAATCAGGTTGCCAGGTGTAACGGGGCTGATAACGTTCTGCAAAAATGCTTTTCTGGCCATTATTCAACGCCATAACTCAGGAAAAGAAGGAGAGATTGTAACCATATTTCACATTTGGTTGGATACTGAATTGGTGACATCAATCTTGGGTGCCCACCTAGTTGGCCTTTTTTTAATAGCTTGTTGAGACTGCTGACCTCCACACTTTGAAGAACAGAGCACTGGTTGCTACAGACTGATAGAAGATCTGCAGGAGCCTGTTGCACACACAGAAGAATCTGAATGTAATTAGTTAGAGAAAACAACGCACCTCTGAGGACAGATGTTCATTTCTGACTGCTAGGGAGGAATAATTCTATCAGCTACACCTTATTCAACACCACCGTAGTGTCAAACACATTAACCTGTCCCTCATCTATCCACACGGACAAGTCAACACTAATGGGTAAGGCTCAGTGCAGTTTAGGTTGCAAATTGAATTGTGACACTTTCCTTTCTTCTCAACTCTCGAGGCTTTCAGAGGTTGTCATCTTCCGGTCCCGTTTTGTTGCCCAACTCAATTTACTCCCACTGAAACCTCCTTTTCAGTGTCGCTACAGGCTTTAGGAATTACCAAGCGAAAAATTAACTGTGATCCCGGAGTCTCATTTTGGCACATTGACATTTCTAGGACGGACTTGTTGTCGTTGAACGCGCCGTGCAAAAACTGCACGAGCATAAAAAAAAAACTTTCTCAAAAGAATATACGCTCAAAAAAAAAATATAACTTGAACGTCTAGAGACATCATGTTCACTTTTTCTGTACTTACTTTTGACATGTAAAGGGTTTGTTTTGTCTGGTTCTCTGCAGTTGTTCCCTTTCATGTCCAAAAAAATTTGACGTCCAAAAACAGTTGTTTGGATTTGAGAGAAAAAAAAAGCCTTTTTAAACTGCTCCTCCTGGTGTAGGAAGACACAGCGTGTATACACAGTCTATTAGGCGAGACACTTGGGAAGTCTTTGCAACCTTTTGAACTGCTTTCTGAGCGAGATGTTTACTTGTTGGTATATAACTGCTTTTATGTTTTCATCCAGCTTTTCTTGGCGGCTTTCTGTTGCATGCCTGCACAGCAGAGCACACCTACTCGCTGGGTTTAGCGGGTCACTCGTAGTCTGTTTGGGAGCTATTTGTGTTGTCTGATTTCAGAGTTTAGTTCAGGATTTAGTCATGATTTATTTATACATTGGCAAAGCTGGTCTGCATCCTGCTGAAACCCACAACTAAAATCTCACTTCTGCTTTTTTTGTGTTGGGATGTGGCTTCGGTCAAAGAGTAGCAATGTTCTTTCATCTTGTTTAATACAAGAGCCCTTGACATCGGTAACCTGTGCAGCGTACCTGTATAATACAGTGTAACGTAAACTCGGTGTAAGGTCTCTGACTGAAGAGCTGCTTAGAACGGCAGAAATAACAGCATTGCATATTTCTCTCTCAGAAATTCAAACGTTTGTGGAAAATGACTGTCTTGTTTCATTACATTCATGTCACTGGATGTTATGCAGAATGAGGATAACAACATATAGACTGCACAAACTCAAAAGTCCTGAACAGATGGTTTGCTCAATGGTGCAGATCACATGAAGCTGCATGTGTGTGGGTACAGATGACTGTCCACACCTGTTTACATACGTGCATGTGCTTTCTATTTGTCCTCTAGTGTGTGTACCAGGGCTGTCTATTGATTTATCTGTTCAAAATGTACCTTAAAGGGAGATTTGTCAAGTATTTAATCCTCTTATCAACATTGGAGTGGACTAATATGCTGCTTTATGCAAATGTATGTATATATTTAGTATTGGAAATCAATTAACAACACAAAACAATGACAGATATTGTCCAGAAACCCTCACAGGTACTGCATTTAGCACAAAACAATATGCTCCAATCATAACATGGCAAACTGCTGCCCAACAGGCAACAACAGCTGTCAGTGTGTCAGTGTGCTGACTTGACTATGACTTGCCCCAAACTGCATGTGATTATCATAAAGTGGGCATGTCTGTAAAGGGGAGACTCGTGGGTACCCAGAGAACCCATTTACATTCACTGATCTGGAGGTCAGATGTCAAGGGACCCCTTTGAAAATGGCCATGACAGTTTTTCCTCGCCAAAATTTAGCCTAAATTTGGAGCGTTATTTAACCTCCTTCGTGACAAGCTAGTAAGACATGTTGGTACCAATGGAATCATCAGGTTTTCTAGTTTCATATGATACCAGTATCTTCACTCTGGAGAGCGCTACAACCTAAGAATCGCAAGTTGCGTTAAT